>JAQIWR010000424.1:0-21210 GCA_034695945.1 Glomeris hexasticha
AAGGAATACGGCATTCCGAAAGAACAAAATAGCTTTCGGAATGCCGTATTCCTTCGCAAATCAAAATTTTAGAAAACTGCTGAAACCATAGGTGTGCCCCATTCATTTTTAATTAAGTCCGAACGCGATTTACCACCCCCAAAACACGCTCCACCCGGTCGTCGACCTACAACGGTAGTGTAGTGAGCGAACGGTAGTGTAGTGAGCGAACGGTAGTGTAGTGGTTTAAACTGTAGTGTAGTGGACATGTTTTGTAGATTGTCCCTATGAGCCACCGTAGTCTGTGATCGGACAATCGGAGCACCACCTTTAGTTTGTTACACGGTACGTGTCCCTGTTCAACGAATTCTCATTTTATCTCTCTCTCGCAGGTCATCCGAAGACCGCGACAGCCGAAGATGCAACCGGCGACAACGACGAGGAACAACCCACCTCATCTTGTCACCAGTCCAACTACAACTGCATCTACTGCAACCTTTCCTTCAAGAGCCACCACTGTTACGCCAAACATAAGAGACGTCACCTTAACCCGTGCGCGGTGGACTCCGCGAAGACGGCGGACAGTACGAAAAGTTTAAAGCAAGTGGAGACTACTGATGCAGTGGCACCTAAATCTCCAGTGGGAACGGTGGACGATCTGGAGACGGATGGAGTCGTTCCCTCACCGAAGGCCCTTTCTCCGCCGACAACGTCGACCGCGTCGAAGACGTTGGAGTTAAACGTACCGTTTTACCCTTGCAAAGCGTGTGGATCGAAATTCCCATCTTATTATTTCGTGCATAAGCATAGCAAAGTATGTCACGGTGTTGTAGTTACTCGAGAGCAAGATGGAAGTGAGTGAAAAAGTTCACGATTGCGATACGAAAAATACGCGCAAAGCGACAGCAAATAATAATAGTTCCTCATAGTTCCAAACAAGTTCCTCGAAACAATGTTATTCACAAAAGTCAGTTATTAAAGGTGAAGTGACATTGTTTTTCAATATACCCTAAAACTTAACTTACACGAAGAGAAATAACGAACGAAGCAAGCAAGCTCTCGACAAAATCACAGCGGAAACTATTGTTTATTTAATTGATCAACACTTTCAAATATTACTTATTGACAGACAGAAGGTCGGCTAGCATTGGCAGTACAGTCAAACCTCCTTATACGAATATGAGGGGACCACAAAATTTCTTCGCTATATCGTTGTTTTGTTATACGGAACAAGTCTTATTAACGAAATTTCGTTATAGTAACCATTTTCATGTACTGTTTCTGCACTGGATTTATGAAAAAGGTAAACAGTGGCCACATACCAACGCCAATTACCCCCTTTTTAAAGAAATCTCAGAAGGACAATGGACCATCTGCAGCCTGTCATCACATAACCCTCCGTTAAGTATGACATTGACATTAAATTTCGGAGTAAAGAACATTTTTGAACGTTGGTGTACTAAAATTACTTCTTTACAAAGGAAAATTTGTTATAAAGAATTCGTTGTATAGTATTAATTTAACATGGTGGCCAACCAAATCCTTAGAAAAATTCATTACAGCGGTCATTTCGTTAAAAGGAGGTTTGTTAAAAGGAGGTTTGACTGTATAATTCAAATACTATATGATTAGTAATTTAGAGTAATGTTTAGAGTGTACTATCACGAGATTTTATTATTTAAAACATTTTGAAATTTGAAATCAAATGGTGAAACCTGTGAAATAATGGCATTAATTTAATTTACACTTGGCAGAGGGATTTTATATTGGATTCAGAGCAGTGTGTTTAATTAACTCTATGGTAACTGCGTAATTCATTTTTAAGCTTGGTCCATGTGCTTCTCGATGAGATATTGAGCAGCGCTGTCCTTCGCTGTCTCGACCCGGCAATGATGGAACCTAGTGTGAGCATATATCTTAAAAGTCATGTGACCTTTTGCAGTAATTATCTCCATTTTGGCTTAATCATACTGTTTTTTCCCTATATTTTTTTCATTTCGGTTGATATAGGTTGTCGATGTGATCTGCGAGCGGAACTAAAAAAGCAAAGTTTTGACATTGATAAGTTATTTATATATATAGTTTTAAAAATGGCAGAATGGTGATAAGTAGTTGGAAAATAAGAAGGGAGCGGATGAAATTATAGTACCAAGTTACACTCAATATCCTGTACAGACCGAGAAATAAAAGCTGGAACTTCGACGACAGACTGCGTCATTGTCCAATCAGCGTAGCTCTATTACGATTAATCAAGTCCAATTTGCAACTTCCCCTCGTTGGCCAGTCTCGTTTCTCATCCTTATGTTTTGTCTGACTTCTACCCTTGTAATTTTTCATGCCGAGAAATATTCCCAGTTCGAAACACTCGTGTTGCCGCCGTATACATTTTATTGCATTATAGTAAAGTTTATTTGTTACTAGCTGAAATGTAGCAATGCAGCATAATTTAAACATTTACAAATGGTATTTCGAATGCGTAGAAAAGACATTTGTGCAGATGCGTGCAGCGTGAGCGTGCCGAAGTACTTCCCCGACTCCCATTGTTAAGTACCAAAGCAACAGGAGGATTGAACAGAGACACGCTCCTGCGGCACTAGTACTTAGGAAAGGGTAGGGATGTGGCGAGCTGCTCAATAAACTTGGACACAATTCTGTTTTTAAAATCAGCACTTGCAACTGCGCAACCGCAACACTGGGATTTGTTAACGTTGCGTCACTTTTTCCGAGATGATTTGTAGTTCGGAAATTCCTGTACAAAAATATACACTGCAATAATTACAAAGTGTACGAATACCTGATTTTTGACAAGTTTGTGGTAATTCAGTCCCATTTTGATTGGGATTTAAATACAAATGAAATTTTATGATCACGTACATGATTTTAAAACATTCTAATATTAGAATTCTAAAATGTTTCATATTCATGCTCTATCATTAACAATGACATCTGTGAATTTAGTTATATGAATATCATATGTTTTATTTGCATTTTACGCATTTAGTTCATTGTAATCAATTTCTTATTTCAGTATAAACTATTGTAAATATGTATATATTTTTGAAATTGTTTACTTGCAAAACATAAACGAAGCTAACTCATAAATATTAGGGAAATGTTAGTAAATTTTATTACTTTGAAATTAAAGTAATGGGAGCCATGCAATAAAACTTGCCACAAAACATGGTGCGCACTCGCCAATTGTGTACTATAGTGTTTATTTTATGAGTTTGAAATTCTGGTAATAATCTTGAACTAAAAAGAGAAAGATTAAGTAGTTAAACCACTTACCTGGCAGAACCGATACAACCGAGTTGTAATATAAAGTAACCGTGTGTTTCGAACCGAGCCGCGCGAAGTTGGCGCGAGTTTGTCCGGCAGCCGAAAGAGAACGTAAAAAGCCCTCATCTGCTATTTAAGGCCCGAGATGGATAATGGCCGAGTTAAATTGTTGCTAAATTGAATTAAGGACCGGAGATGACGAGGAAATCGTTGTCAATTGGTTGCCCACCAAATAGGAAGGAAGGACGTAATGGCCGACACAATGGCTGCCAAACCATTTTTCCTTTTTGCCCCTTTGCTTCTTCTGCTCTCCAACTTCAGAAGCTGTCCATGCACCACTTCTGCATGCGGGTATCAAAACACAATGAAAAATTCCAATCGGACATCATTTTATTTATTTATTATTTATGACCTGCAGATTTTTATTGACGCGTACCAGCATCGAAACGACGAATCTTCAATTTTCCCCTTCACCCGTACAACGGGCCACGTGACCAATATGATTCCCCACCAAACCTGCACCTCAGTGAGTTTACATGTTCATTGCTATTGTTCTATCACTGGATATTTATGTTGAACATCTTTTAATTACAGTGGATGTTACCATCACGCGAAGAACCTTATGATTACGTTGCCTTTTTTGATGCTGCTGTTATTATATAGTGAGTTAACCAATTTAGTTATATTGGAAAAACAATGTCTGACTGTTGTAATAACGTTTTCTGTATTATATTACAGATGTGATTAATGAAAGGAGGAAGTTACAATGTAGGACAAAACTTGTAATGTAAGAATTAAACAAAAAGTAAGGAAAATCGGAATCAAATAATTGTAAATAATAATGAAAGTTGAAATGATTTCAATTTTGTTCATTGTATTTTTTTTTAAATTAACTTCTTATTCACAGTAAACTTGTTTTAAATTGAGAACAACATTGTTGCGTTATCGCTACATGGGTCAAAATAAGATTTGGAGTAATTAACAGGAAGTAGATGTGGTCAATAATAAATGTACAACCCCCATTGCTAATGTTTTCCCTTCGTTTTTGAACATCATAGTAACGTATATTTCTATACTTTTCCAGGTTCCTTAATTGCGAACACTGTTGTATTCGTATCGATTCGTGTACGCATATGAAGTACGCTGTATCTGTAAGTACAGCATTTAATCTAGAAAACGTTTTAGCTATATTGTACTGTTTATTGTTTAACATTCAACATTACACACATTTTAGAACACCGCGTAACCAAGCGTAATACCGGAAGAAATGGTAATACGGTAGACTTGCGCCATATGAAGATGCCGTTCGTGAAAACTCCGCCAGGTAAAGTAGTAGTGTGCAGGTAATCTGATTACGTTCTTACCTGCGGCACTACTACTTAGCAAGGAAGGTTTCAAATCTTGTGTTTTGCAGATGCGGAGAAGCTTCCTCTTCCATGTCCCGTGGCGTATGTGGCAATACTGATGTGGGATGCAACAGGACTACGTGGCAGGTTTTGAACCCTTGCTAGCAGCTGCCGTGGACCCGTGGACGAGCTTTTCTGTTACATCGGTGTCCCGTACGGGGTTTTATACACGCGGCTACGATGGACTCATCCATACAACACCTGCCATCTAGGCAAACCCACGTGATCCGTGGACACACCCTTCGTGCCATCAACACAATGTTCAAACGTGTCCAATGGTTTAACTTAGGTACTTAATTGTATACAGCATTATGATTAAATTGCACCCACACATTCAATACATTTGAAAGCAACAATAGTTTTCAACACACAGGATCCAGCAATATGTGATTGCTCTTCACAGCTTTGAATTGGTCTTTTATAGGGGATTTTAAATTTTAAATTGGGATTTAATGTAATATGAAAGAGGCCACAGACCTGAGGAAGTTGGAACATTTTGATAAGTTTTTTGAAAGTCAGGGAATATTTGATGAGTTGTTTCTTCTGCAGTTAACTCATTTTTAGGGTTGATGGCGAGAATAGTTTAAAGGTGAACTGACACAGTTTTGTAAGGTACCCTGAAACTTAAACTATCTGAAGAAAAGTCACGAAGAAAGCAAGTGGTGCAACCAAATGTCTGTGGAAATTAGTAAAAAAAAAGTTATTAGATGTCAAAGTTTGCCGGTAGATTTATCGAGACCCTTATAATTGATGCTCCCCTGGCTTTCTGGATAGGGGCCATCGAGTAAGGACGTCTAAACGCTCTTACGGGCAAACTTGGACGGCTAATAACTTTTTTTTTACTAATTTCCACAGATTTCGTTGCACCACTTGCTTTCATCACGACGGCTTTTCTTCAAGTAGTTTAAGTTTCAGGGTACCTTACAAAACCGTGTCAGTTCACCTTTAAGCCAACTTTGACTATAATAAGTAAAGTTGAGTTAAATTCTAGAATAATTAAGGGTTTCCAAATGGAGAATAGTGACTACCATTTTAATTATTAGTATTTACGGTTTATCTAGCTTCGGAATAGGTTTTTGTGATTCATTCGCATAATGAACTTATTCCACGCAAGCAGAATATATGCATTCAGTCGTTTGATGACGTACATTCGTTTTCAATTTAGTTCAGTTTACCCAGGTGGTTCGATGGCTTTTTCCCTACCACGCACTTCGGAAACTAGTTTCCGGTTCTACGTGGCTGGCGCAAAAATACTGTTCCTGTTTACCACATATGTACGTTAACATGTAAATACACTACTACAACATATTGAAACTTGACGATTCGGCATATACTTTGTATTTGAAGCAAACACTCGCTTCGAGTTGCGTTCATTGAAAATATCGGAGTCTCGGTGTCTGTTCGGATTCGCTCCGAGTGAACGTAATAATGAGCATGACCTCATGTAGAACATGCCCATTAATACGGTCACAAGGAATTAATCTGATGGCAATTAAATAGTTACTTGCATATCTACATTGCAGAGAAACTGCAGGGGACGCGGCTATCGTGCAGTTAACACCTGCGATGTCCTGCGATGTGGACTTTTTTACCTTCGTACTCTCAAGGACCTCCTGCTTGATGGAGAGCATTTGAGCATTTGCGATGGCTTTCTTCTATAGGAAGCTTTGTAGTTTAGTTGAAGTGGTGATCGGAAGAGGAAGGTATTGCGAGCAGTCGATGGTTCCCACTTCTCTTAAAGACAATCGGTGGCTATAATGAAGTTGCATATTGTTGGCACTTTACAGAACATGTGGATAATGAAGGGGGTTGGTGATAGGACCAATGAGAGATTCGGTTGGTGGATGTCACGTGCCACGTGGACTTGATGATGACAATCGACGTGGGATGCACTAGCTGCGTGCTCTACAATATACCACAGGTGGTATACACCTGTGCAAATGCGAAATGCGTACATCTCTTTTCCACTTGTCCATGCACTCTAGAATATACGCCATTTTTACTCGCTCATCCGAGACTGACTTTTTTGTATCCAGCCAGCCCTCCACCCATTTTGCCGAACTGTGATCTCGATCTCCCATCTGTCACCAACGTTCACCGCCGTTTTTTTGGAAAACCAAATTGTACACCTTTATTAATATTGTTTGAATTTGATCAATGTTTTCCAGGGCAAATGTCTGTATTTACACACTTATTAGTGAAACTTTATTTTGTGTCATGCAACGAAAACATGTACTTGTCAACGACTTTGTTTCGGGCTGCGGCAAATGTTTGTCCTAATAATACGAAATAATGCCCTATTTAATTCGAAGTTTCTTTGACACTAAAACTAAAGTGCAGCCTGGAAAAATGATTCAACTGCGTACATGATCAAACAATAATGAAAACTGTTCAGAAAGCTAGATGGGATTGCATCAGTTATTATCATTGTAACTTTGTAAATAACTTATGTTAATGATGTTGAAACATTTTTCGAGGCTGCAATGCTTTAATTATAATAAAATTAATTGTATAACGTTATACAATTAATTTAATTATAATTAAATTATCCGACGTCGGATAATTTTTATAAATTATAGAATTCAATAAAGTTTTGGTTTTTCCTGTCATTGTTTCAATTAAAAATATGTATATCAATTTGCAATTGTTTGCAATTTATGAATTCGCAATTTTTTGTTTATACCTAGTCTATACCCATTATCCACTTTGACCATATGTCAGTTTTAAATATTGAAATGAGTTAATTTATAACTGGCATATTGTGTTATTTGAATATACTATATAAACAACACTTGGGTAAATACTATTCGAAAACAAAAATTCGACTCCCTCAAGTGTGTAATTTGCACAGACAGTTCTGATAAAAAGCAGGAAATCATTTAATTTCTCTTCCTATAACAATTACAACAGGGTGGGTGAGGGCCACAGCGCCCTCTTTCGGCCGCATCTGTCAACAACCGCAAACAGCGTTCGTTGGGTGAGTTTTGTGCGCTGGTGAAGCGAATTTACATGGATACAGGATCTAAAAATACCGTATTTTATCAATGTATGGGTACTAATCTATATATTACTTGTTTACGAAGGTATATTAGGACGATTTGCGGTAAATATGGGACGAAATCGAAGCCGTTCGCCTGTTAGACGTGGTAGGCCTAATTACGCGATGTAGAAATGTTTTTTTTTTTTTAAATTGCAACCTTGTAACAAGTTGTAATCATCGTGGAAACAGTTGCAGAAAGAAGACGTAGCCACTCTCGTGACAGAGATAGGGACTTGAGGACGAGGGATAGAGATTTGGATAGGGATCGTGAGGCCCGCAGAGAAAGGGAAAAACCTAGAGTTCGGGGTAAAACCAAAAAGGCTTAGACTTTAAGCCTAACCCGGCCTAACCAGATCAATTTTCTAAATTCACATTTGTTTCGTGTAATTTAGAACGCCACAGGAGCAGATCACATTCTCCACCAGCAAGACACAGACGGCAAGTCATATTATAATGACGTTACATTAATTTTGTTCCATAAAATGGTGATTTCTGAGGAAAATTCCACAAAATTTAAAACAAATAAAACTGTTCTGTTTTTAGTTCTCGGTCACCACCACCTCCACCACCACGCAGACGAAGATCTCGTGAAAGGTAATGTATAGCTACATTATCTCCATTCAATCCGTGAAATGAAGATAAACCTTGATTTTTACTGTAGGTTTATTACTGAATTAGGTCTGCAAGTCCAGGATCCAAACATTCAAGTAGTAAAGATTCCGTAAAGGCCTCGAAGCAAGTTGTAGATAACAGACCTGTGGTTTCAGGTAATGTGTAAATGCATTTTGTAGATTAATACTTTGTCTAATTACAATTGCCTAATTAGTAAATAAATAAATAGAAAAAGATCTTGAAGGGAAGACTGAAGATGAAGTTGAAATGCTGAAACTAATGGGATTCGCAACATTTGACACGACAAAGGTATTATATGCATACATTGTGCTTTTTTAAAGGTTTTAATTTATATGAAATTTACATTGTAATCCCCGTTTGACTTCAGAACAAACATGTCAGTGGAAATACTACTTACGTTGTGAATACCATTCACAAAAGGAAATACAGGTATAAATTGCTGTTTGATATTGGTATTATTACGTGCATATATATGAGTTTTATATATTTTCTCTGCACTTTTTCAGACAATACATGAACCGAAAAGGAGGATTCAATCGACCACTGGACTTCGTAGCATGATTTAATTAATTTTTGTAATTTAACAGTGATGTATGAATATTCATCAAATTCCTATTTAAATTAATTCAAGTAAATATGATAAGTCACACCTGTGAGTTTAATATGATTACGTGTAACCATTTTAGTAATTAGATGCGTATTATACACCAACATTATCAAGAATATATAATCAGTTCAGCTGTTTGCAAGAAGGAGGTTGGTTTGCACGCAAATCTGTTATCACGACTGTCCGATAGGTGGCGCTGAGTACAAACTTCGTCACGGTTTTCGGACAGACTGGGATTTTCGGGATAAGAGTACTACAAATGCGCGATACTGGCAACAGTGTTTGCGAGTTTTCGGACAGCCGGAGATGTGCTGACTGCTGTTTTAGTTATAGAGGAAATCTGACTTCGTCAACATTATTTTCACCATGT
The DNA here is from genome assembly GCA_034695945.1 of Glomeris hexasticha. Taxonomy (NCBI): domain Eukaryota; kingdom Metazoa; phylum Arthropoda; class Diplopoda; order Glomerida; family Glomeridae; genus Glomeris; species Glomeris hexasticha. The sequence continues at coordinate 9,315 of JAQIWR010000424.1, forward strand.
TTTCCATGTTTGATGAGATTTTTAGGGTATGTTAGGAAATGGTGACAGTTCTCCCTTGGACTTTAATTACAAATCACATACAATGAAATTATGTACAGTACATCATCATCTATTGGTTAATTGCGTGATTTTAATGTAATTGTCCACCATGACACTTGTTTATTTGCAACGTTTATGCATAGAAACCGAGTCAAGCCTTGCTTGATACGTCGGATCACTTCAGTGCATATTTTAGTTTATAAATCTGAAATTGATTTGTGTATATCTCCCAATTGGGAGCAGGCCGATCCAGGATGAACTGCAAAACCAGGACGACCCTTGAGGGAGGTGGAGCAAGCCCCAAGCACTCCCTCTATTTCCAAAAATCAGTTTAATCTTCTGACTGCCCCATGGGCAGACTACCAGAGATCAAGCTGATAAGAACAGATACTACACTTTGATCATAGCCAAAAGGCCAGAAGCGATACAGAATTGAGTTTCAGATTCGTTTTATTGAGAAAATTTCATATAGGGTGATACAGGGACGAGTTTTGTCTCGGTACCAGAAAACATAAATCTTCGGCAAAAATGCTCAACTTCTGCCTATGCGCTGCCTTGTCCATCGTCTAGATCGTTCTGTTTCTTGCCAATTTACTTAAAAATTACATCTTTATTATGTTCTAGGACGTTTTGTTGCACTTCAGGTCATGAATCTCAGTCCATTTGGTGAAACGCGGTGGCGCCGCCGGTGCGTACGAGGTGAACTATGGAGCTGCAATGACGCTCTCGCAAAAGACTTTGGGTAGGTTGCGCATCAGTCGAAAAAGTGTGTTTCTGAAATAACCAATTTATATTTAACAGCTGCGAAAAAAGTGAAAGGCGGACCACGACCATGACCTTTCTTGCCCGAGTTTACGACAATAAGCGGACGGTTATAAGACCCAATGGTTTTAGGCCTACAGCGAATTTCAAATACTGGCCGCTCGCCGCAACCAATGAGCTATATAACCAAGGCCGCAACCTTACGCAACCTTACGCTACCCCAGTATCTATTGTCCCCTTTCATCTAAACAAAACGTCCCAATTCATTTTGATTTGCTATGGCATTCACTAACCAGGTAATGCGTAAAACCGCCACCAGGTGGTGCAAAACGTTCGGTTTGCAGCGCTGCCAAGCGGGTATCTACCTATCTATGCAAGGAATACTAAGGAGTATTCCTTGATCCATGGGTAAACTACGGCTGGAGCTAGTATATTTGAAATATTTCATAGTAGTTTTCCTAAAGTTCTGTTTATCCAAAGGCTTAAATTTCATAATAAATCAACACATTTTGAGTTTATTTTTTGACGGTGCCATATATTCTGATGTTGGATTTTAGGGCCTGAAGTATGAGACGTCTTTTCTGTATGACCCCTTATTGGGCGCCTGAACTCTCATAGTTGAAGCGCCATTGCTGTGAATGTTCGAACGGTTGTGCACTAGGTGGCGCTGCTGTTTTTTTTTAATATGGCCGCGCACTAACTGTGTCTTCGCTAAATAACAACACCACTTCCACGAAGTAAAAGATTGGCGTGAATCATTATTCTCATACAAAATGGAAGGTAATGACTTTTGTTTTAATCTAACTATAACTGGAACTACTTTAGATAGGTAATGTTGTTCAATTTTTGTTATGTCAGAGAAAATAACGATGTGTTTTGGAACACGACCTTCCAGCCAATTTGCGCAATATTCTTGCGTGAAAAATGTTGCTCACGCAATACTTAGTCACATGGTGAATAGAGAAATGCTTAGCGCGCAATATATAATTGCACGGTCACTAGTTTCATGCAAGAAAATTGCGTCTGACTCATCCGCTTATGATTGATATCAAGATATTATTGATGTATAACGTCACCGATATTTGTTTTATTTTCCAGATACTATTTTTCAGCTTCGGGTGAGTAAGAATTTTGTATATTCAGAAGTTTACCACAATTTTAACGGATTTATATTTTACGTGTAGTTTTGCACGAAACAATTAGAAAGGCTGTCAAAAAAAGCTGAAAAGGATCAGTCGGTACAGACGGGAAAAGTTAAAAAGGTATATCTGAAAATGTGTGAATTATAAAAACATAATTTAAATTAATTTATTTGTGTCTGCCACAGGCTTTGCAACAAGGAAACGTAGAGTGTGCCAAGATTTATGCAGAAAACGCAATTCGTAAGAAAAATGAAAGTCTCAATTATCTTAGGATGGCTTCTAAAGTTGATGCCGTTTCCTCCAAAGTTCAATCAGCTTACACTATGAAAGGGGTATATAATTGCAAAATGGATATTTGACTGTGTATAAAACACATTATGGTTTTGTTCAATATTAAATCCCATTTGTTTCATTTTTAAGGTGACGAAAAGTATGGGAGGTGTTGTTAAGGCTCTAGATAAAGCACTGAATTCAATGGACTTGCAAAAGGTATATTTTGCTTTGTTGAATGGTAAAAATGGCGTTACATTCAATGGTTACTCATTCAACAGATATCAACAGTAATGGAAAAATTTGAGCAGCAATTTGAAGACTTGGATGTGCGAACCAGTGTAAGTTTGCAAGTGTATCAATTTGTTGTACTTGTGTTGTGTCTTATGAAGGATATACACTTCTCAGGTTGTAGAAAATTCAATGGGATCAGCGATGACAGTTTCCACACCCCAGGACCAGGTGGATAAACTTATTCAGCAGGTAGCAGAAGAGAATGGTCTGGACATCATGGATCAACTTGAAAAGGCTGGTGCACCACAGACCTCCACTCTTGGAGCAACTGAAAGGTCAACAACGCAGGAGGATCAACTTACACGAAGGTACGGACACATTAATTTCGATTATAACATGATTTTGAACCCTAAATCGAAAATTGTCAAAGATAGGTGGATGTTGTCAATTAGAAAGTTTTAGAGAACAACTAATTTGAGATAAGTTTGGATGAACTTCCTTCCGCTAGGGACTCTTCATAAATGATGTTTCGTTCTGAATTAAAAGCATGGGGCTGTCCTCAAAATGCGACAATGTGTCACAAAGAGGAGGGTGTAAGATTATGTACAATGAGGTGTGCCACATTCAGAATTTGCTTACAAAAGTGAGTTAATTTAACAAAGACTTTATGCACATGCCCTGGTGAATAAATTTGTCTATTTTGCATGACATACGAGTATTTCCCAATGTTTTCTTTTTACTCAATGTTTGCAATATTTCATATATCATGTATGTGACATGTGTTCGGGTTTAAGGTTGAAAAATTCTAAAAACCTGTGACATCAATATTGCACGTCAACAATAAATTTCTGTATGGTCTTCTGCTATGGAAAATTTTCCTGTCATCTGAAGAGACATTATACTAGGGAAAGTGCATATACAGGGTGTTCCACATTTCGTGATTTCTTTTTATTATAAAAAAAAAAACGAAGTTCGTTAAAAATGTGATCGACATGATGTTATTAGTTATGAGTTGGGGCAAATCGAATGGGCGCGTGACCTTTGACCTCCAGCGCATCTTTCAACGTTTTTGAAATCATAAATCGAAAACTGTAAATACATAAATAGATGGTTGGTGTCAATTAGAAAGTTGTAGAGGACCATTAATTAGAGAGAACCCCCCATTTTTTCACATTTTTATGACAAAGTTTCAAATTTTAATAAATCGGTAAGTACATTGCGATTTGTCCCACCTAATGACTATTAACATCAAGTCGGTCGAATCAATAAAAAGAAATCATGTTATGTGGAACACCCTGTATAAAGTGTACATAGAAAGTTCATATTATACTGAAGCGCCCTCTACCATACAGCATAGTGCAATTTTGAATCACTTGGTGACTAACAAATTGACACTCTACATGCATGTCCTCAAAACCTTTACAAAGTGGACTTGTAGCCTTTAAAGTTAATTGTGTGCCTTTTTAGCATGTATCTCAAGTTTATAACGAAAGTTGTAGCATGGGGTGTATGATTTGCGATTTATTTCCAAAGAGATTAGTTGACCACTTTTTCAGTGCTTCCTATTGGTTGTTTTGAAACTGACATAGATATTTCACCGATGCTCAGGATGCTAAGTAGGAAGTTTTTCTGTGTTACGATCTCATTTAAAATCTGAAATGGTGGCCCAGAAAACATTAATGCAGTAAGTTTGTACTTTAATTCTTTCGTTTCATTTTTCTTTCTTGCCAACCTCTAATTTGCCACTTAATTTTGGAGAGTTGCAAAACATTTCGCCTGCAGCTTCTCAAATGAAATATGACGTGATGCTTATTACTTTGTCGCAGAAAGTAGCTACACTAGCAATATCAAGTCCGGTTATTATTAATTGACTTGTTGCTTGTGTGCACAGAAGGTTGTAGTCACCACCCCTTGGCCTCCATTTTCGTTTCATTGGCAATACCAATACCAATTGTAGAAAAAATGTTTGCACTGCACTACAAATGTGCCACATTTACTATTGCTCATATATAGGAAACCTGTGATTCAACAAAATAACACTAGTTGTTACATAAGAGAATTGCTTGTTAAAAAGAAATATATGCAGCTGTTAACTGTATACAAGATAAATAAGGATCTCCTTGAGGCAGTTAGGCTTCGAATTTGCTTCAATTGATACAGGTCAGCCTTATCAAAATTGCTCTACGATAAGTAAGATGACTGCTGAGCTACTTGCAATAAATATGGCTGATTGTGTAATGTTCTCAGTGGAGCAATTTCATTTTAGAATATGTATTGAAAAGAAAAATGCAGGACAATAGTAATTCCATAAAGTATATTATGATGGGCAGGAAATTCAAATATGTTTACAGGAAAAGGAAATGATTTGAATGTACTGTGCCTGATTTTTTTGTGGCCCATATCTGTTCCAATCAGTAGAAATTAGACTGGAGATCAGAATTTGTACCGCGGTTAACTGATAATTTTTGACCTGTTACCCTAGAGAACTAATCTTGTTTTAGTACTTCATATGTCTGGGTGTTTGCAGTAGAATTAATTGTAGTTCTCTATCTAGGCTAAAAGTTAGACTATTGATAAAGGCAAAGCCCTTGAATTATATTGAAACTTATTTATTGTACATTATTTCTATAACAATCATTCTCAAGAAATTTCTAATGAACATTGGTAGTTTTAAAGAAATTTGGCACCCAGTAGCAGCCAGACCCTTCATAAGGAAACCTGCATCTGTCATGCTAACAACAAAAAAGTTTTACAAGAATTTGTAAAGTCATCACTTCTGTAAAATTGAAGAAAAAAAAAGCAACGGTTGCATAAGAAAAAATATTTGCTTTGTGTAATCCAGCCGTCCCTAATGATGGGAATTTGTTGAAATACGTAAAAATAGCTGTCGTTTTATTTTAAAAATAGGTATAAATATGACTATAATCTTCCAAAGCAATTTTCCGCCGACCCAAAATTGTTCAGCTGAGAAATTGAAGCTTATTTTTTGCCAAACTTGTCAAGAGGCAATTCAACTGAATGGTTATTTACAACGATGATTTGATGACGTTGAAGATGATGATGGCATTGGCAGTTACATGAAAAATCTTACACGGTGTCATCATGTACATATCTGCCAGGAAGAGTAGCTGCACAGATTGGGGACGAGTTTTATTTACAACTTCCTGCACAGCAATATTCTTATTGTTAAAGGTCTATTTGCGTGCAATTATCAAACACACACACAGATGAAAATTGGGAATTGAATAATGGGTAGGTTGCTGAAATGCGATGTAACAAGGAAGCCGCAATCATTCACTACTTATTAAGCAAAGCAATTCAGTCAGCACAATCCCAGAAAAATTAATATGCCTCAATAAGCGAAATCTTTCAGGTAGTTGAGGCAAGGTAATCAACTAATTTAACATGTATACATTTTGCAACTGCATTCCTGTATATGGGGAAAAAGATGAAAGTTGTGTTTTTGTTTGTATCTCCATCCAATTGGTAATTTGTAGTGCTCAGCTTGGAATTTAAATTTGCATCACGTAAAAGGAATGTAAATCTAGTACTTAAAAATATATGTTCGTATATGAAGGTTATCCCTGACATGACCAAACTTTAGGCGAGATAAGCCAAGGAATTATAAAGTTATTATGAAGAATATGAACTTTGGAGAAAAGGAATTTGGTAAAATATTAAAGCAGGACAAAATAACATATCTTTGTAAGTGCATTGAACAATTGTGAATGTCTGCTTACAATTGAAAACCACTTGCAATTGTGTTTCTAACCACATTTGAACAAGCTGTTTGTGCTGAAGATCTTTTGGATTATTTCATGGCTCATGTAGATAAGATAAAATGGAAATTATGGCTGCCTTTAAATCTATTGTAGCAGAATCATTTATTGTTTCTGAGCAATATGGCACTACGTTCATATGTATATAAAAAAGATTGCAACTTTGTCGTGGTTTAATTGGAACTTTAGATTGGTTGGATTGGGTTTAAAGGTGCAACGTCTAATGGTGATTAAAAAAGACGTTGCGCAGATATATGGGAATGTTGTTGATCCTCTCAGTAGCAAATTCTCATCCAAGGTTCCTTATTTACGCTGTGCTCGTCTTCAGATGTAATCACGTGTTTGTGTTACTATGGACAAAGATTGGAAGCTATTACAGAATAGATTGGCAATTGTCTTGTCAAACGTCTTCCTGTTTTTATCTTTTTTGTTTCATTGTGCTCCTAAATCAAATGTCACCGTAATGTATTATGGGTCAAAAGGGTTTGGTTAAGACTAATGAAACATGTTTGCATTTTTTTCTCTCTATTTATTAGACTGGCTGCCTTAAGACATTGAATCCATCCATCCATTCCAAGTGAAAGTGCAACTTGTGCTACTTGTACACATCAAATATTTGCCTTTGGAACACAACTTAACGTTCGCATGTTTATAGGTTCACGTGTTTATATATATGTTATAGCAAATAGAAGATACTGTACTTCTTAATTCGTTCCTGATCCAGTTCTAATTTCGGTATTGTTTCGATTCGTATTTTATGATAATTACATGTAACAAATTATATGCAATTGAGAAATTCGGTTTACTTAATTGTGGAATCTGAGAGATAAAAAAGAAATGATATCAAACAAGAAATGTTTTCAGTTGTTGCATAATATGATATACTATATACGAAAGTGGCAAGAGTTACACACATTAAAAATACAAATGTTTCAAGGTTGGCTGCAACAAACTTGTTTTTCTACCCACTTATTATTGTAAATACAGTATAGGCGGTTTTCAGATCATTTTTGACTTTATCTGAGCTTTTGCATTGTCTGAATAATATTTTATTCCAACGCATGGCTTTCCCAACTACATAGAAATTGGGTTTGCTGAATGAAGGTGTTAAAAAGAAGAACCTCATACTTTACACTTTACTGCTGAAAAATATTTTCTCACCTGTGCAGAAAAACCAACATACTTTATTGCAGTGAAGGTCATAATTTTAATATGCTCTTATGTTAACTTTTTGGGATAGTGGATTTATTGCAGGCTTGTAAATCAATTTTAACAAGATTGTATACTCATTTCATGGGATTATTTTACGTACTATTGTTTTGGCAGTGCTTACGTATTTTATTTATTTAAATTTCAGCTGTCATTTCTTCAATTTATTGCAATGCTGCTTTAAATTTATCTATAGGACACTTGTTGTAATTTCTTTAACTGTCTTTGCTGTTGAATTATGAGGATGACCTTGTTGACGAACCAACTTTTTCCTCTAGCAAAAAAACTATGACCAATTACAGTTCAGAACTTGTTTATTTTCATGAATCATGCTGTACACAGCAGTACCTGTAATTTGTGATGCAAGTGGCGAAGCCAAATCGTTTTATTGCAGCTTTACCATTAGATAAAATAGGTCATTAGGCCTTTTTTATAAACTCAACCTAGTCAATAAAAGGTGCGATTTGCTTTTCCTCAACGTTTAAGGAAATAATTCCAATATTAGATGGATAAAAAGCGCATTTGCTGTTCAAATTTCAAGTTTTCTTTCCAGGTTGGTTGCGCATATGATTTACCTAGAGGGCGCTGCATACTTCCGAATTACAAGGCGAATTATTGTCCGCCATTTTGCGACGATTTCAATCGCGGAAGTTTCACGGAAATCGGCTCATCCAGCAATAAACGGAAACAAGATTATAACTGCTTACCGGATACATGTCAGCAACGTCACCGGAAGGTAAGGCAGTACTAGTAATTTTAAAATAATCTGCAGTTAAATTGTCGATCCGAATCTTCGTATATTTATCAAACGAACTTAAGCCTAATTACACCAAAACAAGAACTTGCACAAACATTTTCGATATATTTGGCCTTTATTGCCGCGATTTGGTATACATCTACACAAACCCAAACAGTTCTCGTCATTTAGTTAGTTTTTACAATCGTAAAAACTCCAAGACTGCCCTTAAAAAAACTCAATATTCCAGGCATTCAGAAATACATGGACGATTGGCACGGTTAAAAAAAACGCTGAAGTCTTCTGAAGGGTTACATCACATGTCTATAGACGTAGTGAAATTTTAGAGCGATAAAACAGTTGGCCTATTATTTTTGAATATTTACAGTGAACTTTTTATCGAATTAAACTATACGTAAGATTTGCGTATAAATCGTTACGCCTTCATCATGCAGAGCAACTGCAATAATCCTCAGGCTTGTGTGCTGGAGTCGATCATGAAAATGGGTTAAAACTATTCGTTATAATCTAGTTATAAAAACGACTTCCTTTTTTGGGCACAACTGCTTCGTCTTCTCAGCCTGGAAACCTCTTTCGTGTAGAAAGCTCGCTAACATCCACCAGATTAAATAATAATAACACGAAATATGAAAGTTGTACAGTAGAGTAGGTGATGCCAGTTTTCAGTTTCAGTGCAGGGATGGAGGAATAAAACGATTCATGGTGAAGCTCATATGGATGTTGTACGATCTCCAACAACTTCTTTTGAACCTTTGTCATTTCTGTATTTTGATAGAAGAGCGGGTTCATGATCTTCCTCCTGTGCAGGTAATGGAGCCTTGTAGACGTAATGGTAGAGGATTCCTGCTGCCATTCCACCCAAACATGGCCCAAGCCAGTAAACCTGCAAATTATCATTATCATTATACACCCAGAACCGATTACCAAACCGTACAAATTGACGATGGCAACAGTTTGGAAGGTGCGGCGAACTTTTGCACTGCTTTTGCACCGATTTAACACGCAAGGGGGAAAGTTTCACAAAGTCACCACCCACGTGTCAAGTGCCACAATTGAATGTTACATGGTAGAAAAAACGAGGGAAAGAAGAGAAGAAAAAAAGTAGATGCAAGGCCGAAGGGTGAGCGCTCCAAAAAGGTGTTGCACAATCATTACATGTGCTAATTTCAACTCACCCAGTGATGGTCCCATTTGCCGGAGATTACAGTTGGTCCAAAGGCTCGAGCAGAGTTCATACTTGAACCAGTGTATTTGATCTGTAACAAAATCCAAATGTCACATTGGTAAAGGGTAAAGACAATAGGGAAAAGGGGTGGAAATAATTCGACATTTAGCCATTTTCATGTGGAGTCATCCAACACGTGCTAAATCCGGCTCAAATTGGTCTTGTCTCGTCTCAAGAGGTTTTCATTTTATTTTCCTGTACTTTTTAGTACCTATACTTTTCTAGTAAATGTGACGACATCAAATAGGAATTTTGCCTTTTGTCAAAATTCACCCCGGTTACCATCTGTGCCACCTTCATATCATTGACCTTCAGCCATTATCCAAGAACTTTAAGAATACACACTGCAGATTATTATTATCACACCTCTATGTGGGTAAAATATCGTGGGGATTTGTACTTTGTACAAGGCTTTTGGGAGGATCAATTCTTAATTCAAAATACCATATCATTCAATTCTCCAGTCACTGCAGTCACTGACCTTGTTCTCTATTTTCCCACAAGCCACAGGTGTATATGTTACAGTGTGTATGAGAAATCCAGTGTGTATGAAAACAAAAAAGAGCGAACACGAGGCAAACGCGTTTTGTCCGTTAAATAACAGTTATTTTCGAAAACATCCGTGAACCTAAAAGAACCGGAAGGTGTCAATACGTATTTCTAACTAGTTTTGGTTAGATTTGGTTAGCTACTTTTGTCGCGGCAACTTGCGATGTCGTAACTTATGGGCGTGGCACCACCGTTACGACATGCAATGAAAAATACAATGCATTAATTCAATTTTGTCTCTTGCCTTTAAATCACTATTAAACATGAACATCACTTATCAAAGTTATTACCTTTTCAGAAGAATTCCAAATATATTGTTTGTAAGCGCCTCTTTTACTTGCAATTGAAGTCAGCATTGTTTTCAACAAACTCCAAACATCCGAGTGGCAAATATTCCAGTGGCTAGCCTGTTTCCGGGTTCTACACCTAGCCTCAAATTGCTAATTTTTTGTCATTTTGTATAAAAACAGGACCTAACCAGAGTGGATGTGCATGTGCATGTGCATTCATGACTGTCTTAGAGGCTATAAACCTTGTTCATATATGGCCAAAGAAAGACCAATGAAAATAGCTCATTGGAAAGACCTTGACCCTCCAAGTCATGCTAGTGCATGTTGGGAAAAATCGCTTCCTTGCATTGGCATCCTTGATGTAGCTGCATCACATCTAACAAGATTACGGTTTTAGCTAGGAGAAAATGTTTCTGCTGGTTGAATTTGTAATAGGCAAAAGCCTTGCAATGGTTGACAGAGAAGTTTTTGTAAGTAAAAAGGTAGAAAAGGTATGAATTGGAGACACAATTGTGAATGGAGTGAAAGCAAATTTTACAAAGTCGCAGTCTTGGCTGTGAGTGGTAAGTCAATTTATACTGTGGTCTTGTTTATATTTTAGGTTAAGACTAATTTCATTTTTAGCTTGAAAAATTGTGATAAACCAGTGGATTATAATAATTTGAATAGTGTGGTGACAGAAGGACAAAATATGTAGTTTAATTGTTAACCAGTGAAATTATGAAATGGGTTGAGATAACAGCGCACACCACGTGATGGCTACGTCCCATCCACCATCTTTGTCACGAACAAATGCAGGAAAAAATTGCGGATACGGCATGGGCATCACGTGATATCAGTTACTTAACATCGATTTCTATTGAAAATATTGACATAAAACAGTGCAACTATTCTGGTTCCCTTAACCTACTTTTTATTCTACTAATGACTTTGCAGACAATATCGATACGTTAGAGGAAAAGAGGATAAATCTGCTGAAACCCGCCAGTAAAAACAAATATGAAGTACCTAATAGTAATTACAAAAAAATGAAAGAGTGTCGCAAAAAAAAATGGAGCGAGTCTGATGATTAGAGTTTAGCTGGAAAAAATCAAACATTAAAAAAAAGGTTTGTCTGTTCTTCTTAATTTCGTAATTTATTAGAATGCATATAATAATTAGGTGTCACATGTTTTTTCAGAATGGAAAAGGAAAGACAACACCAACAGAAATTGCGAAAACCATACAAAAGATCCGAGTGGGAAAGATCGATGATGAGAGTGATGACAGTTGCAAGGCACCATTAAAAATCACGGAGCTGCAGCATCTAATCAATGAGCTTCACAATAAAAACAGAAAACTTGAAGAGCAACTCCAGGAAACACATGGCATAAATATGTCATATGAATTAACAATGAATTTTCATATTATCTGATGTAAAGTGTCACATGCAAAATAGGACAGGATACACAAATGCACCATTTATTGTCAAAAGCCAGAGATCTAGTACAAAAGCAGGAAGACCTCCACATAACTGCAGCTCATTCGCTTCTCAAGTAATTTTATTTGCAAATTATTGTGTTGGTATACAGGGTGAACAAAAAGTCTATCATTTGTTTAAATATCTGCAAAATGGTGAGAGGTAGCTTTGTGAAAGTTGA
>JAQIWR010000425.1:0-21199 GCA_034695945.1 Glomeris hexasticha
TCTTCAAAAGATTTAGTTTTTCTTTAAAAAATTGTTAAGCAAAAAGTGGTGCATTCATCCCCGGTCTCCCCTACTATTATTTATGGAGTTCGAGGAAACATTTGAAGTAATATATGTATACCTATACACGAAAATAAGATTTGGATTAATTCATGCAATGTATGGAGCATTTAAGAAATTGAATGATAGAGCAGTGAATTTTAAAGCAACTTCCTTATACACTTATGGTAGTATATAATTAACACACATTAGGTACAGTACATTACAATTAATGAACTACCATTTATAGCAGTTAATTTTCTCACAGCAGCAAAACGAGCATGTGCAAAGGAAAGTAAGTTTTGAGCATTTTTCGAAGATGTGAGACTCGAGTGTTATACGAGTGTTTCTTGGTTGGGGCTTGGATGTTCCCAGGTGAAGGTCGGCACCACCTGAATTCGGATGAAATGGAGCGGCGCCAAGTACATACTACGACTATATGGGATGAAAATGAAGAAGAAAAGTAGGAGAAGAGAACTCTTGGGTTTTCTCCTCTCTTTCTCTTACGATATATCAATTTTTGTGAAACGAGCGAACAGCAATCTCGGGACGACGCTCCGAGGTGCAGTTTGCCCCCGAGGGAGTGATTTGGACAAAAACCGACTAAATATAACCCTGGTGCAAAACTTTAGGGGATGTGATGTAATTCTCAGTGCGCAACTTTGGACAAACGTATAGTGTAGCGATAGACATACTATATGAAGACAAGAGCTTCTTGAGCCTGCCCATTAGATGACATTTGTCGACTATGATCCTTTTGCCTCAACCTAACTTGATGTGGCTTCGGAGCGACAGATCGATTTCGCTACACGTAGCTTTTTAACCCATTTGTCCGCCTCATTTCCCTCCAAAACCACCCCCTTTTCAACTACTATTACTACGCATGGTGTTTGATTTTTTGTATATCTTCCCTCCAAAATTTCTTTCAAAACAGTCCACGAAAAATGATGCATGCAGACAGCGCACACAACGCTTCCCTGACGAGGTTCTGACCTTTTTCCCCCCTCTTTTCTTCACTGCCTTTCTTCCACACAGCAGTTGCCCTGGCTTGAAGCCAGTAGTAGTTGCACCAGTTCCAGTATAGGGTATATACATACGAAACCAATGGTACAACCATGCAACCGTCCCATGAATTATACATGCAATTTGCGCTGCAGCACCACCACCACCACCACCACCAGAGTTTCTTTGTTTCAGGCCAGTTTTGCTTTTTTTCGAGGGGCTTTATTTTGAGGGTAGGCTACTGTATGTACACCCTGGCGTCATCATCAGCCATATATGTATGTGTGCAGTATATGGTGTGCTTGTAAGTCCTATAGTGGTTGTATTGTGGCATGCTTTACTTTATCGATTATCGGTGGTGCCACTGTTATGTCTCGTGGGAAGACCAACAAGACCCAATGCTATGCATGCGTGTCTCTAGTGCGATTCTTATTCTACATGTTGTTGTCGCTGATGGCAGTCACGGGGGTAATCGTTGCAGGAATCGTAACGAGGCCTCCTACACAGGCAGAAGACACCATTCGGAGGGTTTGTGTCCCGCAGGCTGCGAAGGAGGATGGCACATACCATGGTTGTCGGCATCTTCCTCATGCTGTTCCTTTCTCTGCCCACTGCCACAGGTAAGCTCACATAATTCCATCGAAAAACGTGCTAGCTTTGTAATAAAGTACCATTGAAAGTGTATCGTGAACACTTTAATAGTGCATGTGTGTAATATTGTTCCTTATAGCAGATATCCCCTAGCTATAAAGACTGGTTCTGAGCATGAGTCATTCGATTGAATCATGTTGACTTTCAATAAAGTATGAACGAAAGTCAATACATGAATGGTGCATTACATTTATTTACTCGAAATGTAGGACATCAGAGTATTGAATTAGGAATTATTCATCTTTGGGCCATTGGAAAAGAACAGTGCATGCTTATCACAACTTTTACAAATCTTGAATTTTTATTTGCTAATGGCAATAGTCACGGTAAATTATTCTGTAATATGCGTAATAATATTTTAATGAAATAAATATTGCACGAAGGAAAACATTATGTTGCATTTATTGATTTAACCATCGTATCTTACAAATTATATAAGACGGATCTGTCCATCATTTAAATAATTTATTTACGCATCAAAGTTACGCCTTTCAAAATAATCACCATGATGCAGCATATACTGATAATGTTGGAAAAGATTTGAAAATCATGTAATGTATGACAGCAAGTCAAAATATAATGCCTAATATTAATAAGTACATATATAGCGAATATATTTTGAGATTTAATTTAGTAATGAAAATGCCTGAAGCATCTCCATATCGTAATTGATTTAATTTTGTCAATTCATGTTATTTTTAGGAAAAATGAAAATCAAGGAGTTCTGTATTCAATGTGGTGATTGTGTATCTCTATGGAAATGCAATTGTCTGATGACTCATTTTCAACCAAAGACAGGATTTTGAATGTTTTAGGAATGATTTAGTTGTTGGGCATGACAGGGATGGGGACAACAAGAGTTTTGTCTGGGAGCTATCCTTTGTCCCATTATTGTTACTGCGTATTGTCACATTCTTTTTGAAAGTTGGCACATGAAATAAGGGAAAGGGGAGTGGCTTCTATATAGCCTACCACCTGAGATATATCTATTTGGTAATTCCTGCTTTTTGTCACTTTTTAATTGGGACATTCACTGAAACTTTTGAATATTATTTCTTTGTGCTTTCTTTTAATTTCTATGTATAAAGCCTGTTGCCTCAGAATGGAGAGAAAGTAGCGTGACCGATTTAGTCCTGGGGAGGCAATTTAGGAAATTGGTTTTGTCAGCTTTTTCCCTCATTTCTTTAGCCGCTTTTTAATACCAAAGAGGAACCCCCCACCCACCCCTGAAGTTTTCCTATCTAGTTTTGTTGGCTATAGCTCCTCTTTGAGTAGTTTGAAAACTTTTTAATACGAATAGAGCTATTCACAACTTATTCCTGTTCGTAACAGAGATGCTATACTTTTGAGATGAATTCACTTGGTTTCTCAAATTAAACTACACTTTAGAGTATTCATTTACAATTTTTAAAAACCTTGCTAGGTTTCTTGGAACAAAAAGTAGCAGATTTTTCCTTCTGGGCATGTAATTGCACTGTCTGAACCCATTTGATAATATCGGGATGATTTTGGATAAAGCCACACAAAATACCTGATAATAATATACAGTACTACTAAAAATTGAACTAAAAAGGTTTCCTAAAATCCCATTTGGTTGGTTACCAGGATGTTGTCATGTCAAAATATTCACCGAAAATGTTATCGATTTAGTTCTTCATGAAACTGCATTAATTTGTTAAGAATCGCTGGTGTGTAGTAGGCCTACCTAATTAAGTTACCCAATATGTGTAGACAGATATATTTATGTTCCACATTTTAAAAAAGCATCTCCAAAAATATGTCAATTTTTGTATGTATACAACATTTATTTTATATTGTCACATTCTGTATTGGAAATTATAATGAGGTATCCTTCCTTCGTAATTGCTAATCAATAATTTGCAGGAAAGCTCAAATGACATGTTAGTGTAATCATATATTTATGTTGGTAGTAAGTTTTTACATATAGTCATATGTATATAATATTTTTAACAAAAAAAATGTTACCAAATTTTCTATCTAATGAAAATGAGATCTCATTGCAACATTATAATAGGACGTTGAATTATTTATTTTGGTGTAATTATTGTCTATAATTGATTACCTAACAAATGTTGACTCTACAAAGTATTTTGAAAGACTGGAAGACACCACAATTGCGAATAATGTTTTTCCAGTTAATTTTTTGTGTGCCAGGCTTTGAATATTTTTAGCTAGGTTTCTTTCACAAGTGCACAAGTGTGACGTCTGATCTAGTGGTGTTAGTTTTTGGTCCTTGACATCTGATCGCTCCAAAACAATAGAAATAGTTCCAACTAATATTTATCTGACAAAATTGAAAATTTTGGAAATGCAACTCCGAATATTCCGTGTAATGTTAAACTTGTTAGAATTGCAGGGTACAAAATGGATTTGTTTGTCTTTTTATGACACAGGCGAGCAAAAGTTCAGCGTGCAGCCTGTGGACGTGACAAAAGTTGCTGGCACATCAGTGTTGCTTCCGTGTGTTGTGCAAAACAAAGTAGGACCTCTGCAATGGACCAGAGATGGTTTCGGTCTGGGTACAGAGCGAGAGTTGAGAGGTTTTCCAAGGTACTCTATGGTGGGCGATGACTCTAGCGGTAAGAGGCCTCTAATAATAACTCTTCGTTAGCACATTGTGCAAACAACAAATGAAATTCACGTGTTGGTTTTTGTTTCTGTTTGCTGTTGTCATCAGGTAACTTTTCTTTGCTGATCTTGAACGTGCGTCTTGAGGACGATGCTACTTTCCAGTGCCAGGTGGGAGCTGCTGATGGAGTGCCAGGAACCAGGTCCACTAACGCCAAATTAACCGTCCAAGGTGAGCACGGAATGGGCTGTTTTTTATTGTTTTTTTATTTATTTCGTGTGGTTTTTCTGTTGTTTCGTTTGGAGCAATTGCACTACACTTGGTAACGCCTGCGATTGCTCCGTCATCTGCGAAAGTGAGACAAAAACCTCACAAGGAGCAGGCTTGAAATTGTTCTCGTCGTCCGAGACGATCTTCAAGAAAAGAAAGAAAATAAGCAATGGTTTGAGGGGGAAATTTGAGGTACTAGAAATAAAAAAAACAACAAATCTACCTTTGCCTATTTCGTCACCGCTTTGGTGCAACTCTGGTCATGGGCATCGTTGCGTTCCTGTCCAAACCGTTCACAATTACACTTTTATACACAATTCAATGCTTGGATCAGGTTTTGTGATTTTTTTCTCTCTCTCTCTCTTCACCGATTGTTGCAAGAGAAGGGGATATATTTCAAGGTGGCTACTGTACCGTTTTTATGATAAAAGTCGACGCGAAACAAGAGGTAAAAAGTCCTTTTGCAGGCGCCGAAACACATTGTTTCCTATTGGAGATTTTATTCTGTCGTACATATAGTTACTCCTGCAGCACTCTGTAACAATATGTTCATTGTGATTGCAGCCAGCTTGCAGGAGAAACAATTGTGATGCAATAGAAAAAATGTCTACTGTTGTATGTATAGCTACTGCAGTTTGGAAATAAAAACTATGCAAGCATGTAATTTAATGGAACTGAAGTAAATTTGTGTTCAAGGGAGATAACCTTGCTAATAAAATATCAGATAATGGAATTGAATTTCGTTTTTAAAAAATATCTGGACATTTAAATATTGATTGCAGAAAAATGTCACTGTACTGGAAGGTTCCACTTTTAGTCTCAAATTTATATCTATAACACCAACAGAGTAGATTTATTGTCGTAATTAACAATGTACAGTTTTAAAGTGGAAACATAGTATGTGGAGGTTTTCCTGGATTTTCTCAAAAATCAATAGTTTATGCCTATGACAGTAGGAATATATTGACAAATGCTGAACAATTTCATTTTATCTTCATGATAAACGTGATAAATAAATGAACTTTGCATTGCTGCTGCTGCAGAGAAATCTTTTTTGCGGAATGCATGTCATTATTTTTATATGATGTAAGACAGTAATGGAATTTTATATTTGCTTTTGTAGACATTATGCGTATAAGTATTAATTCAAAAATGCAAACATTTAGAAATCTAGTTATAGTAAGCTGAAACGTTTAAAAGTGTTTTGCAGCGAAGTTGCCACAGATGCAATTTACTTTGCATTTCTTTGCAGAAAGGCATTTTGTTTGCCTACTGTATTTTCCACTTCATTATTTATATGCATTTCGGAGACACCGTGTCGTACATTCGGGTCAATACAGCAGAAAATTGTAACTTGGTCTCGTGAAAAGCAATCGAAGAATCGATTTGTACCGAACTTTGCCGGCTATGTTGACATGTTATCGAGTACATTTCGCTGTAACACACGTTTGCAAGGTGCGAAGAACAATTTAGTCCCATTATTAGGTCTGTAATTCGCTAACAGGTGTTTGCAGATACTGCAACAGAGCAACTGTCAAAACTTGCCAATTGCGCAGATCAAAATTTCATTTCCACTGCTAAATAGGATGTTGAGTTGATTGAACTTTTCACTTTGCTAGATAATCATTGTCAGCGTGGAAAGCCTGAAAGAAAAATAAGGATTATTAAAAAAAATCAATTAAAAATCGTAGAAGAGATAAAGAATAATAGTAGTATGTAATCATTTAGTTATGAACAAGCAATTTCAAGAGTATACTTTGAAGTTGAATATTTCGTCTGTAAAAGTTATTGTAGTACTAATAAAGTAAAAGTGTAGAAATCAGGGAAATTCGGTATGGAAATGAAGTCTTTTGAGTTCTTTTATACAAAAGTTTGGTAATAATATTTCCCACGTAATAATTGTATAACCTGTCATTATATATTATTTCGGAAACCCTGTCTGGAAAATTGAAGGGAAAGTCACTGACAACCGGTCCTAAAACTTTAATGACAACTTTTCACCACAAACTGATTTCCATACAAAATTAAACCGAGCTCTGCTATGTCCCATGTCCCATATAATAGACATTCTTTCTGGGAGTTTCTCCGTGGCATCATGCCCAAGTCACCACTAATATGACATCATTATTTCATTCCCCCTCCTTGCCCTGCATGTCTGGCATATGAAGTCATTAAAAACAACAGGTTATGCTTTTTAATCAAAATGATGATGGTGGATTGTTGAGCATTTTTTTCTTCTTTTGTTTCAGTTCCTCCGGAGTCACCGGTCATCGTTCAGGGGACTTCTCTGAAGACAACTGCGGGAATGCAGTTGAGCCTGGAGTGCGAGGCTAGGGCAGGAAAGCCTGCGGCAGAGGTAAGACCATCATCATGTTGAACATGTGCATGTCCGAGTCTCCTGGTCTTTGCTCGCCTTAGGCCAGCAAAAAGCCACTTTAATTAGAGTTGTAAAGTGTAACCCTGGATGGCGTGTACTAACAAAAAATGTCTGGACATACCTGCACCCCTGGAGCCCCTGAACCCCCTGGACCCCGCCCAGACTTGTTCCGTGGGAACTGGTTGCTGACACGCTCGTTATACAACACTTATCACGCGAATCCAGAGCAATGTAGCCTCAATGCACTTTGTTGCATCTGCAATTTCTTACCTGAAAAAACTCCTATAAGTATTGAGCCGAGGAAGAGCCACAATAAAAAACTATATAACCTCTACTCCAAATTTAGCCATTAAAGTGTTTTTATAGTAGACAACATGAGTTAAGGTTGCGTTTACTGTGTTGTGAGCTGAAGGGGTTTAAATTATATTGAACAATCGCAGGTGATCAAAACTGATTAGCAGTGTAAAAAACTTACTACTATACAAGGGAGTGGTATATGAATATATCAAGTGAAGGTTCAATGTATATTTTGTTCCATCGGAGGGATTGTGTACGATAGCAGTCACTCGCCGCATACGCCTCAAGGCCTACACTTTTAATGTGTTTATTTATTGTGTTGAAAAAGCAGTATTAAAAGCAAAAGTGCCCCATACAAGGGTTGCTGATTTATGAGCGCCGAAAACGCATCCCCTCTACTTCACATTGATTTCTGTGGGAAAAATTAGGGAAGAATAATGCAGTTTCAGAAATTCATCCCACACATAAAACCAGACACGAGTGGACCGATAATATAGATTTGGTCCGTCATGAAACGCAATATTAACGCACACAAAACAACGCAATAATGGAAACTAAAAACTGTATACATTACTTAGCACCATGCAAACGCTAAAATATTGCAGTTAGATTATTTTCCAACATTTTCCCTATTCCCTAATATATTTTGTCAAATGTGTAAACTGCGCTTTAGTTTGCGCTTAATTAGTATATGTAGGATTAGGCAAAATAATACGATGTCATTAAAATAACGTTTTCCACATTTAACTGTATTAAATTGCTATATTTTTAATAGTTCTGTAATATTTATTGTGTCATGTTATGAAATGTTAACAATATTTGACGGGTATTCGAGATGTTGACAAATTTAAAACAAAGTAGATTGTTTGGAAATATATAGTTTAGTCGTTTCAGGACAAGTGTGGATTTCACATTCCTCCCCTTTTCCAGGATCACTTTTCGCTTTATCATGTTTAATTCGGTGTAGGCCTATAGAAAGCACTTTTTCCATTTTTTTAATAAACAATTCCTATGTGGCCCATGAAGTTTCCATGTGATGACACCTTGAAAGTGTTTCAAAAGAATTTTCAAACTCATGTGCTTCTCCACAGCTATTATGACTATGCATTTCTGCATTTTTTAGTAAGAAAAATGTCGCTGCTCTCCATGCTCAATTTGCGTACTTTTTCATTGTTTTTGCTAAGAAAAGTGAAAAGCGCGCAATGGTACACTTGGAATAGTTGCATTTAAATGTTTGCACTAAATAGAGATTAGTTTCGTTGCTGGTGTGAAGTTGGGCGACAACAAAGAAGTTTGTACGTTTTATTTGGAGGCGTTGAGAGAAAAGAAGTTTAGCTTGTAGGCCTATTTATAACGCAGATGGCAAGCCTGCTTTTGGGTCGCTGGTGTTTGATTCCCCCATTCCAGTGAGATGCATTTTTTCCTTTCGCTTTCATTAATTGAAAGGTGCATTACTCTGATTAAATCAGAAATGGGTTATTTGTACTGAATGAAACCATACACAAACCAAAGGATTGCTATAGAAAAGCAAGAAATTGCACTTGGATAATATATCTGGCTCCGATGATCCTTTAATTAAATATTCTGGCCATCGTTCTATTTACAGTACTTAAACAGTAAGTTATCCCATGCTGCATGCATATTAAACTTATTTAAACATGAATTCTGGTTTCAAATGGTAGTGAGTTTGGCGATAGATACATATCTATATGAGGGAAGAAAGAAGAATTTGAAAGAATGGTCGTCAAAAGAGTACAACAAATAAAAGAGTTAATCAATGTGTATTCAAGCTGAATTCATGTGGCCATTTTGAAAATGTATTGTACTGAGAACTCAGCATTTTTGGAATGCTTCCATGAAATATTTCTGCGAATTACACTTTATACATTCAGTGTCATCGAGTACATTGAGACCCATGTTTGGGTAATTGTTTTAGCATGGAGTGACCTATAATAATATGAATGCATTTGACACATGGACTTATTCGTAGTTCATGTAGCCATTGAAACAATGTAAAAGTGCATGCATTATTATATGCGAGGTTCCACGTAATTAAATTGGAGGTATTTTTTAAACATATTATATCGTATATATTCAAAATAATTTACTTATGCTAAGTGGATTTGGAAGGTTTTTGACTGCACTATTTGTTTGGTAAATATATAAGGATGTCAATCCGGTCGCATTCCTTGAAATATTTCTGAAAATTCATACGTATGAAAAAGATCAATACAAATATTATTAATTCAGTGACGTTATTAATTTATAAGTGTAATATGTATGGCATGCTCTTGGCGACACCTTGGAATGGAAATAGACACAAAAAAATCAAAAGAAGTTTTGAATATTTTGCAATATTTATGTACAACAATATGGCATCCATTAGAATAAGATATTACCCTGAGAAAACGGGGACCAATTGCCTATATGGGACCCAAATGCATATTTTATGAACCTGTCTAACGCACAGTGTTATTTTCCGAATACGTAATGATGCACAAAATTGGACATGCTGCCCTTGTGATGGCCATGGACATTCTAAAACTTGCATTGAATAGTTGCTGAACTTTTTCGCTGACAATTCAAAAAGTTTCTAACTGATATAATTGGAACCTTTCCAGTCAACGTATGTGTACATGGTCGATAGTTACAAATAATAGTGATTTCATGAATTGGGAGTGCATTTGTTACATTGTTACACGTTTCCCTGTATTGGCAAAGTTCTCTTTGCAATTTTAGGCTATTTCTACTGAAAAATTTTATACTGGGGGTTATAACTACTATTTTCTATATAACTTTAGAGGATTGCTTTTTAACCTCGATTTCCAGCAAAATTGTGGTTCAAAATATCAATTGGATCCAATTGATACGTTCCATGTCCGCCATTACTCCAGTCAGAGTTACTATCACCATAACATGCCAGATGGTCCTGTTGTTCTGATTATCGTTAATTTCTTTTGTTTGATGGCGTCATCCTGACTGGTGCATGTATTGGCTGTCAAAGGGGAATTATATAGATAGTGACGAGAGTTTGCACTGCATGTGCTTATGGAGTGTTTGGATTTTGGAGAAGTTGGAAATGGCAAAAGCCATGAGATGTGTGGGTTCTTATTTGTTTATGGTTGTTGCAGCTGGAATGGGTGAACGGTAACGGAGTGACTTTCACATCCGGGGTTACGGTCACAACCGAGGTGTTGAGCGACACAAAGAGGGTTAACACGAAAGCCACATTGGAGCTGAAACCCACGAAAGACCATCATGGCAAGACATTGACTTGCAGGGCCAAGCACCCTGCCTTGCCTCAACCGGCAGTTGCCAAACTGCACATGGAAGTGAAATGTGAGTAACAGCTTCCATTTCCTTTTCAATTAACTCGCTAAGCTAAAAATGTGTTGTTCAATTCATTGTCCAGATGCTCCAGAAGTGACCTTGGACGTCACTCCGACAAAGCCGTCAGTGATCTCGGAGATGGACACGGTGACTTTCACGTGTGATGCTCATGGAAATCCAAATGATCTCTTGTACCAGTGGTACAGGTGAGTTGGGTAACTGTTGTCATTGCGTGATGCTATGCTGCTAATTGCCCCCATATGTGACTTCTTTTTTTATGGATGTTTGGTTTTGTGTATAACAAGTTCTTTTTAACTATCTATAATGCATGGTGTGGTCACACGGGAAAGTAAATGAACAAATGGGATTTTATACATGTCCCATGTTGTTGAATTTGGCAGAAATTCCGAAGTTATTCCCGGAAATCATACCACTTCGCTGACCATCCCATCCATAAGTAGGGATTTCCATGGAAATGCCATCAGCTGCGAGGTGCGCAACTCTGTGGGAACCATTAAAGCCACAAGCACGTTGGATATTCGCTGTGAGTATTGCATGAATTATTTCCGCATTAATCCGTGAGACAGTTCAGTGAAGCAGAAATGCGTGAAGACATTGTAAATTGATGAATTGATCCTTTCAAAGTCCAGTTATGTTGTTTGTGTGCTTGCAAATGGACAACATTGCATGTTATGACAGAAGATTGACTATTTATTGAATTTACAATAATAAGTTGTTTACTGCATTTTGAAATATGTATACATTGTCAGTAAATGTCAACATTATAAAATTTCCCAACAAGAATGGGAATCAATTTTACGTCAAGGATCTCCACTTAATGCATGACCTGAATTTACAACGAATTTTAATTCCAAAGTAGTTTATAATTGCAATGGAATATTTGCAAAGTGTTTTCAGACAATACAATTACAATAAACGAAAAGCTACAATTTTGTATTTTAGTCATGAAAATAATGGTATTTGCCCTGTAAATAGTCTTTAACGGATTTTCTGCCGTAGTTTAGAGTTATGCACATTGGGAATTCTGAGCTCAAACTTTGCTTAAAATAATATGGGGCCATTGTTTGTCTTTTATTCATGGATATAACTCAATTAGGATCGTTGATGGGTTAATGTACTATTATACAGAACAGTGAATAATCGTTTCAAATATGGAGAGATTTATATGACAAAAAGGCGCGGGCAATTTATTCAGTCAAAAAATGCGAGCAATTAACGTAATGACTTTCTGGGAACTTGAGCTATGCAGAAAAATGTGTTTTATGGATGACTGATTGTAGTTGGCCCTCAGGGCAATGGTCAAATGTTATGCTGGATTTGAGACAAAATCAATAGACATGTAGACAATCTGGTTTGAGAGACGATGTTATTAGGTATCAAGCCCCTTGCAATGATTGCAATTGATCCTGTATGCTATTTTACAATTTTGCGTGTAATTCCTTCCATCTGATGATGATGATGGCTGAACATAAGAGTGAAAGCATTCAACTAAGCATCAACATGCGAATATAGTATGCATGAATGACCTTTAGTAAAATCAGAAATTGCATGCTGTTTTGCAAAATGAGCTGTTGCTCATGTATGCAACAATTACAAATAAAAAGATAACTTTATGGGGAAATTAATAAAAATAAAAATGTGTCGTCAACACTGTTGTATTTCTCATCACCTAAAAAATCCAACACAGCAAAAATAACCAAAAGGTGATTATCAATATATGTATTTATATGCGAAAGCATGTTCCACATCTTCTATAACAAACAATCCACATTGAAACATGTATCTGAAACTTTGAAATTTTAGATAAATGCACGTATGTTGTATTGGGAGAGAATTGATCTCCTGTGTAGGAACAAACAATGCATTAGCAAAATTTGTGAATTACCTTTAAAAAATGCTCGGAATGTATGTCCCAAGTGGTATCCGTATGTATGTTTTATGCAAACGTGCGAGTTCATGCGAAATTGGGTAATTTCACTCCAGATCTTAGAAAATCATGAATTCGTATTTAACCATGTTTTTTTCTTTGGTGAATGTATGCTGTCAGAAGCCTGGCATTTTCATACATAACTGCTTCAGTTTGAATGAAGAAGCAACAGCAAAGTGGAATTCCTTCTGCGACCCATATAAAGTAGCATAATGCTTTAGTCAAAAGAAATGAATTCATTTGGGTCCTTAATTTCAATGGGGACATTCCTGTCATTGTTGGGGAATCGGCACATAGTACAAAGATTTAAGCGATGATGAATTAGGTAACACAGGGTGAAAAATGTGAAATGTTAGAAAGAAGACGGGAAATAGTAGAATAGTTTGAAATGATGTCGGCGAAAACTGTAAAAGACAGAGAATTTGCAGGTAATTCCAGTTAAAATTGAATTCAAAAGCAGTGGCAGTTGCTGGGTGAACTTCAGTGTAGAGAGTTTCCTAAATGGATATTAACCAGGTGTGACATTTAATAGATCAATAAGTTTCAATTAATGCAGTGCCTCATTATCACAGTCCCAATAAATCCTGTTTAATGACTCGTACATAATTCCCATTGTAGTCAACAAATGATGCCAATAATTCCAAACAGTAGCTGCATGTTGAAACTCTGTGCGTGAATAGAAGTTTTATCACTTATGAGACATCATAATATCCGTTTACATTCACAATGATTTAATATAATATTATATTGATTATTACAGTTGGACCCAAGTTTGTTACGGATCCTGCCCCTGTTTCAGCCGACATTGGCGCTGACGTCACCCTCAAGTGTGATGTCCGTGGCAACCCTACTCCAGAGATCTCTTGGACATTCGAACACTGTACCAACATAATGGGCACTGGACCATCTTTATCACTTACCGGAATCAAAGCAGACAAAGCTGGTCGCTACCATTGCCGGGTGGCTGTAGCCGGCTTTCCCGAGGTCCACGGCGATTACTTAGTGTTGCTCAAGGACCGACCTGCTGTCCGCAGTGACCCTGTGCAATTTGGGCTCGAAGGTGGAGCCCTTAATATCGAGTGCAATATACGCTCTGTGCCACCACCAACCAAAGTCGCATGGTCTCATGCTGGAAAGGTAGTTTTTCAGGTTTTTACGAGCCTTTTTGAGTGTTTTTACCACATTGTTACCTGTTTGAATCCTTTCTTCGTGCCGAAGCAATGTGAACTTACAGTGTGTTATGTGTTAGGATATCGATCCTACCTTGAATACTCGTTATTCTGTGCAAGTGGAGCCTCTGGTCGATGGGGCCCGGCACGTACTCGTGGTGCAGGACAGTACGGCATCAGACTTTGGAGGATACAATTGCACGGCGTGGAATGATTTTGGTGGAGATTCCATGTTGATTGTGCTGCGTAAACAAGGCAAGTGAAATTACTTGATGGGGAATGAGAATTAAGTCGAAATGTATATTGATTTTTGTTTCTTTACAGCAATGGCACCAGTGCTGATCATACTGGCTGGTGTCATCGGTGGCATTGCTGTCTTTGTAGCTGTAACTGTTGTCATTGTACTAGCTGTGAGAAGACATCGTCGTTCAACAGGAGGTATGTACCTGCTCCATACTAACTGTTTAATTTTAATACCAAATGGAGCATATTATAAATCCCAAAATATAAACTTGTAAAAATTTGTTTTTTGCAGATGATGGCGAGCCAGAAAAGCAGTCCAGGACATCAGAGCCTTCGTCCAACGACTCTGATATGAAAGTAGAAGTGCGAACCTCGTCGTCGATGTCAAACAATGATGGGGAACCGTGGGATGAGGCCAGCGTAGACACTGCACGCCGTGATAGCCACGACACGTACCGATACTCGTCCGATTACGTGGAACCCAGTTTTCCTCCTAAGGTATTTTATTTATTTTCCTACCAACTCATGCAACCAATATATGACAATGTTGATCAGTGATTCCAAGACGAAAGGAGCCAAGTGGACGTGTTTAAAATAAGTTTTGTGAACAATGTTTGACAGGAATCTCATAACAACAACGGGTATGTGCCTTTCGTGGACTATCAGCGTGACTACAACCCTCCCCCGCTAACCAACACTGACCCTCGTAACTCCATGTACGGAGTACTACAAGGGCAGCAAGGGCACGTCGGAAGCAGTGGTATCGTTGGGGCCTCGCGTCACGTCGACCCCAGGTACCAGGCCGCGTACGCTAACCCGTACTTGAGGACGAGCCACTCTCACCTGCCACCGCCAACGTCTTACGGCACCGTCCCGATCCTTTCGAGGAATCCTGCAGGTGGTAATACTCAGTACATAACGTCCCCGGAGACACATGTGAAACCCGGAACCTTGGCCACGCCTGTCTGAGGAAAAAAACATTTTGGTTTGTCGAACCGAAACCCGTGTCCAAGAAGTGGATGGTCAGCAGGCTAGTCGCATAGTCGTTTGTACGTCAAACGTCTCAAAGAAAGAGCGAAGGGAGAAACATTCACACACATTGTGTCCTTGTGGGGTGCGTATTACCGGTACTTGTTTGTGGGAAAAGGACCGTCCGTTTTTGGAGCGAGGTTTGCAAAGAGAGAGAAGAGAAGAAGAACGAACAACTCTTGCCGTCTTGTATTTAAGAATTCTATCAAGCTGTTCCTTCTTATCTTGAGCCGTGTGGTCATTTATTTACGCACCTTGTTGTGCGTATATGCTGTAAATACACCGTGTGTACAGTTTTTACCGTGCAGTTACATCTGTAGGCTTCTACAATAAAAAGTATGTGATAGACTGTGAGTATATGCTATTGCTTTAATAACAAAGTGTAGTTTTTTAATTTAGTTGTGCAACGTTTCCTTTCGAAGTTATGATTTCCTATAAGTACGTTATTGATCATAAAGTTGTCATTTCAAATTATTGTGCTGAAACCTATTTGGGAAATAATGTCCAATTTTGATAGAAATACTAAAGCGAATCGGATTTTTGAAACTCGCAGCGAGTCTCACCTTCATTAACAAAGAACCTTTTTGTTATCCCAAATAAGAAATCATCGAGGTTATACTGTATTATTGTAAAGTACAAGTATAATCAAGAGTGGATGAATGGTTTGCATTTTACACTACATTTATTTCTGTTATCGAGTAACAATGCATTCATTTACTTTGGTGTAGATTTAAAATTATTAAAGTTTCACAAATAAGTACTATACAACACTAATTTTGCTGGGTGCATATAAGATGATGCAGTTATTGGTCTACTTCAGTTGTTGAATTGGGCATTTTGCTTTCCGCGACTTGCGGCAAGCCACGCAGTGTTCAATGAAGAGGCAGATAAGGGCTGCTCCAAGACCCAAAGACAAGGTTACTATGGCTCCAAGAAGGTCTTGCAGCCGTAGAGGTCTTGTGTTGTCAGCTGAATTCAAATGAGTCTCTGAACACCGTTCAATATCACGCTGATATTTGGATATCCAGTGAGCGATCAGTCCTTTTTCCCTCAGTTGCCTCAAGCTATAAACGGTAATCATTAGTCGTACAATTCTGTGTACAGATTCTGGTAATGTTACATGTATTTGACCAACAGTGGTTTGATTATTTCAAGTCTTACATGTTGTTGAAGGAACCCATGAGTGGACTATTTTTGCCTAGTGCAAGCGAATACTGATGCTTTAAGAAATCCTCGCGGGATTCGTAAAATGGGCAACAATTGCATGTGTTGAGTTTTCTGAATATGAGCTCGCGGAAGTTAACTTTTTCGCCAATGAATGCGTAGTGACCAGTTGATAACTTGTCTAAGGAGCTGTTAAGGCTGGTTACGACATCACCGGTAGTATTCCATATTTTAGACAGCTTCATATATGCTTTTGATGTCCCATTCTATATAAATATACATGTAACATCAATACCATCCTGGTTTTTCCTTGTCATACTTACTAGCTATTGTTTTCACTCATAATATAACAGAAATGCCCAATAAATTGCACCATATAAGACACCTACTTCAATGTACATGCGAGTTGAAGACTGAGAGAAAACTGTAGGATTGATATTATCAGCATTGGCCAGATCTTCCAAAGTCTCCAAAGGTGCTTCCATTCCAGGAAAGGACATGATAGCCAACATGAGACCACTGTAAGTGCCCATGAAGACAACTAAAAAGAAGAGCCAAAAAGAAGCGAGAACCCGCGAAGCATTCTTTTCTGGATTCAGATCCCCTAAAATGTACGTACATAATTGGTGTTAATTTACATACATAATCGCTACTGTTATGCATCATCAAAACACTTGTTTCACCTTGTTGCAGAACATTGGCTACCACCAGCCATGAAAGCGCTACGAAGTCAGCCCGCGGGTAGTTCTCGATGAGCGCTAAAGCTGGTCCCATTATAATGATGGTTAACAATAGCATGACCCATACCTAATGTTAGATTAAACTGCTGTTCAATATAAAGACTTAAATAAAATATATTACAATTATACAGTGTTAATGTGGTTTTTCACCTGCCATGGGAAGATGTGCAAGAACATAAATATGTTGTTACGGGGACCAGGGGCAGGGGACAAGATGCCGGACATGTCTTCCATAAATGGATTGGTGAAGTCGACTACTTCTGCTCTTTCAGAAGTAACAGTAAGTCCTCCCAGACCAATATCGATACTCTTGAAAGAGGCAGAAAACATGACACTAATAGTCCAAAACACACAGGAAACACCTGCATTTATACCAACTTTATTAGCAATTCTGCCAATAATTCCAGTCCAACTTCCATTTTTAAAAATGCCTGTGGCATTAACCGGTTCTATCGTGTAACTATATGTAGTAATTTACTATATGACCATATTAAACGTGCGTTTATAAGCCAAGTAATTCAGTATTATAAACCTACCTGAAGTTCATGCTCGACTGGAATGCTTTTAACATCTCTAGGCAGATGCCCTCTTTTGCAGTTTTATTTTCATCGAATCTAAAGAATGGTGGGAACTGAAAACAATGCTAGTTGTTAAAGTTTAATGTTTATATTATGGATGATTTTTGATTTTATTTTATGAATTGACATGGAATGGTTAATCAATTATTCATATTCCTGTAGGTCATTCATATATTTTAATAATAATATACTAACTTCACTAGCTGCTGCAGTTATTGTCACGTTTTCCATGTTGAGGATTCGATACTTTCCATCACTTTCTCCAGCCAGAAATATACTTTCTTTGTCATGTATGTCAATAATGGAGTTGTAATGGAATACTGCCTTGGATTTAGCTGAGTTTCCAAACAAGGACATTACCCTTATAGACTTATCTGGAGTGCTGCATTCCTATAATCATTAACGTGCATTGTCATTTATCGATGCGATATACCCTCCTTGACAAAAGTTTTGATATTTCCTGATCATGCATCAAGGAATTGCAAAATCATGTAAAAGCATTAAAATGGCAAATGTTACAGCAAAACCACTAAGATAGTGTGAAACTGCTCCTATTTCTCAACCTTGAGTAGCATTTATGTAATGCAATATTAAAAGGAACTCATAGAAATAGTTGTAAACTAATGAGTCACCCCAGACAAAAGTTTGGATAATTACTCACATGCGGACAAAAGTTTGGAAACTTGATAGGTAATATTTCGTCTAGCCGCCTTTTGCTTTAATAAGTGCCTGAACTCTATGAGGGTTTGACAGTGTTCCGCACTTAATTTGCACCACCAATTCTGAATTGTTGTTGTCAGCTCTGCCATTGACATGGGTTTCATTCAAGGTGTCAACTGCCTTCTTCATTTCACCCCAAATAGATTCCATGGGATTCGTATCAGGACTGTTCCCTGGCCATTTCAAAATATTCATGTGTTGCTCAATAAACCAAGCCATTGCATTTCTGGCTGTATGGCTGTACTGGCTGTTGAAACACATACTGCTCATCACCAAAAAAGAACTGGGAGCTTAGAATGAGATTATCTTCCATGATTGGCACATATTTAACACGGTCTATATAGCCTGTTACAAAGTATACTGCCAAGACCTTTCGCACACATTGAACCATAAACCATGACATTTGGTGAGAATTTAACTTAAAAGGACACACAACGTGGCTGGGGCTGCTCTCCATGACGTCTCGCAACACGCTCATTTTCATCATAGAACAGGCATAATCTGCTTTCATCCCTGAAAATAACCTTTTTCCAGTCATTTGCAGTCCACACCTTGTGATCAGGTGCCCAAGCGAGGCGTTTTCTGCTCATGCTGGACGACAACAGTGGTTCCTTCACGGCAGAGTATAAGGAAAATCCACATTCCCACAGCCTGCGAGTTGTTGTTTTTGCAGATACATCATTTTTTAGGATGCTATTCTATTAGGCAGAGATTTGCTTGGCTGTTTGTTTTCTGGATATCTGTAAAATTCCTCTCAGGTGATTGTTTTCAGCTGTAGTGGTGACACGTGGTCCTCCACTCCTTGGTAGAACATTATGATGTCATGTTTTTTGTACTTTATGATTTTGTTGACTGCTGTTACACTAAAGCCTGGTTTACACTGGGCAAGATTCTTGATCAAGCTTCTGGATTATGGAATGTTCGAACGGACATTAACAAGTGTTCCAGCAAGGAGGTATAAGGTGTCAGGAGTCGCAATCGCTCCTGCCAAAATAGACCAACCTCTTCCAATCATTTGTTCGATGTTCGGCGGTTGTGACGTCACCACACGGCAATCCTTGCCGCCATCTTGTGGGATTTCAAAATTCCCACAAGATGGCGGCTATGATTAGCGTGTGGTGACGTCACAACCGCCGAACATCGAACCAATGAGATCGAACAAATGATTGGAAGAGGTGGGTTTATCGCCCCAACGTGCGAGTTGCGACTCCTGACACATTATACCTCCTTGGTAATATCTTGGCAAAGTGTTTCACGATGTGGGCAGAATTCCTATACAATTAATAGGTCACATATCCATCAGGTGATACTCATATCATTATGTTATAAGAAAAGATGAGGAAATAACCGATTCAGGGGTGCAAAAAACATGCAGCATAGTCTCCATTGGTAATTTTATGGCATCAATAGGAATAACGTCAATTTGTGGCTCACTATGAGAATAGAAACGTTGGAGAATAAATTAATATGAAATAAGTACAGCACGTGAACGTGAATTAAAGTGATTTATGTGTGGATTGAAACGACAGCATCTTGGTATTGATAAATTTAACTGGAGGAATGAACACGTGGTTATCTGGCGCGAAAGGCGCGCGTGTAGATAATAATTTATAATATTTTTCTGGCCATAACTTGCCAGTTGATTATAATTATGCAGATTGTGATTTATTTCTTCATTAAAGACAGAACATATATTTCGAAATAAGCCAATGATTAACCGGTTTAAAAAGAGCATAATACCAAGGAATACTAACGTATTCTACGTTAGTATTCCTTGATAATACCTTTACTGCTACACGCAAAATGCTTTTATGTGTTTGCAATTGTGCAAAACATAATTGTCTTGTCCTGTAAAGAATTTCAATTACTAAGTTACTACATGGCCATATGGTTTTAATATTTATCTACTTATACAGGGTGTCTACTGATACTGAAAATTCAGGAATTATGCAGGATTTTTGTATTGTCCTTGAAATTCTGGAAATGTACTGGAATTTTTGTAATCAGGACTGGAAAATGTAAATTTTTTACACTTTACATAATTTTGTGTATTGCTTTCTGTGTTCATCTTCTAATTTGCTTGATGGTTCGCTCCACTTATTCAACAGTTTTTAAGGTATAAATGTGGTTTATTGTGTAACTATCTTTACTTTATGTATTTTGTGTCCTGGAAAAAAATTTATAAACATCCTTGAAAATACTGGAAATGTATTGGAATTTTTAAATGAAAGTTTAATTGACACCCTGTTACAACAATAATCACATTGACGTATTATTATTTATTGAACCATTATGATGGTGTACCTGTTACATATAGTATTTCTGAAATAAAATATGTAATTTATTGACATGTGCATAAAAATTTAGGTGCTTGTGCAAGAATTGCTTTGCAATGGAGACAGAAGAGGAATGCAAATGCTATCAAGACTTTGAAAATATTTCAAGTAAAGCTGGAAAAAACTGCATAGCACAAGATAATTTATTCTACCTTCATTGTCTGAACATAGACACGCTGCAGCTTGCCTATTATGCATACGCTGTTGAAAACCCAACTGAAAATCGTCTAATTCATAAGTAAGTAATTATAACAAATTGGTTATGTGAGATACTTTTTAGTATTTTCTTAGGCAATACCGATACGTTGCATACCGGCAGTTTGTGAGATGGATATGGCAACGCAGAGAAAAACAGCAGAAGAATCCTGCCAAGTTGTGTTGTAAACGCAATTCGAAAGCAGTTTTTTTTCGGAGGATGCTTTAGGTACCCGAGGTTGAAATAAATTATATAAATTAAATGTTTTATTGTAAAACTTTTTTGCAGAAATTTTGCCTTCACAATAAATATCTTTGTCAGGGTACCCGCAGAGTTTCATGAATAAAATTCCCTGATTTTTCCTTTATTTCCAGGCAAATTCTGTCAAAATTCCCTGATATTCTTATAAGGAATTGTAAACATTCTCACCCTGTTTATTAGCTATATTTGCTTTCTGAAAATTCAAACACAGGAGGAATATTGCATGAAAATCTTGAACTTTGATGTGCAATGACTTCTG
>JAQIWR010000426.1:0-21195 GCA_034695945.1 Glomeris hexasticha
ATACTAGAGAGACCCGGATATAAGAGCCACTTTTAATTATCCGGACAAGGCTCTTATAAGCGGACTCGACTGTATATTGAAATAAATGACGGTCAATGACTTCAAAATTACACTGTCCAGATGGCAGAGAAGCGTTACTTAATTTGAAAAGTCAGATACTTACCATCGAATTTCTCATTCCGATGATTTTGCTGATTCCAAATTTAGGACTGACTAGAATAATGGTCTCGATATTGGAATCCTGAAATACATTGCAAAGTTATTATAATGATTAATAAATTCCTACTTATACATTAAATGAATACAAACCCTGAGATTTGTGGTGAAACACTTGGCCCCGTAACTAGGAAGTTCTCCAATAATCCTCAAATAATGAAGTTTAGCTTGAAGAGCAGTCAACATTTTCTGATCGGGTGCACACAAATTCTGATTTAATTTCACGAAATGGCTTAGAAGTTTCCGCAGTTCCTTCCTCTTCATTGTTTCCATTAGCGAAACTGGTACGAACTTCTCAAATCCGCATTCTTTTCTGAAAGCCAAAAACATGAGCGCTCAGTTTAAATACATAATTCGCCATTTTATGCATGGCAAATATCAAAAAATGTAGATGATTGCAAATTGTAAATTAAGTCAGCTATATATTAAACATTCCCTAACATCCTACATCCTATCTGTAAATGTTCATCATTTTGAATCACTTTATGGTCTTTATCATCACTCAATTTTAATGTGGTCAACTTTGAAATGTAAAATAATGTCTTCCTTATAAAATTAATCTTGATCAACAGAAATATATTTATATATTTACATAATTTATAAAGTTGCATTCTTGCAGCAACAACCTGCAGCAACAAATGTGTATATGCCAAAATCCAATATACACGTGCGTTTCTTAGATGCACTATACTCAAACATGATCCCTGCACGACACGTGAACAAAGCTCCCGCAAAACAGATAATCTAAACATTCATATCGACCTTTCATTTGTAAACACAGTTTATATTAGAATGAAATGTTCGAGATATTTACTCTAAAGCTTTGACGGATATTTTGCTGGATGCAGAGGAAGATGCAGAAGTGACTGTGGCCAAGGCGTGCTGTTGCATGTGAAGCGCAGCTAAACGCAACGCAATGTCATACTTCAGTTCCGGAGCGAAACGTTCCTGCACAACATCGTTACAACACTGTGTGTACAGGTACTCGAAAGCCACGCAATCCTCGCGTAGCATTTCATAGGCATCTTTGGGCACGAATGTGACGCGAAACAAGCACCGCAAGTGCTGCGCACCGGGCCGCGCTGCGATCTGCAAATTCACACAAAAACCTCCCATCATTCATGTAATCATCACAAAACAGTCCCAACAAATTAGCCAACAATACATATATGTGTGATAACTTCTGTTGTCCAAGAGGAAACATATTAGTTAGTGAACAGTACAATAATCACCTTAAGGTACGTGACCACAATACACTCCATGCTCATGTATTTTAAAATCGTTTTATACTAATACAGAAGATTCAGTTTGTATTAGTAATGGGAAATCGGTACATTAATAACAAAAAGTTGTGTTTACTCATGTTATCATTTCCTGCACGATTTCTTCAAAGTTATATTTTAAAGTGAGTGAATCGATGCATGTATGTTTTTATGAACTGCACAGTTGACAATATAGATGGTTAATATTAATCTCACAATATTGCTATCAGCGTTACAATAGCTTTCTGGAAAAGTACAATGTATATGCCACATGTTATGTTTGTTGGGTCACGTGACCTGCTAGCATGTGCTTGATGATGCAATGCTTGTTTGTTGTTGTTGCTCTTTGGTCCGATTGACCTTTAATTGTTACTGCAACTGTGTTGCTGATAGTTGCCTCATAGTTGCTTAATAGATGTCTAATACTGTTGCATGTATAATTCGGGGGCGTGGCTTAAGGCCTTTATATACTGAGTGCTGTGCACCTGTTAGTCAGTTCCCTGGTTGTACTGCTGACCATCACTACTCCTAACTTCTACTCTGCTTGTAAGTTGTTCTCTCACTGACCAAGGATTAATAAAGTATAGTTGTATCCAAACACAACACCACATATTACGTATTACAACTGACATGTGACATGCAAAAGGGCATATATGTAGTACTAGGAAATTATGTTGCCATTTCCACCGTTTCTATAATGAAATGTGCCAATATTACACGCACAAGGGCGTGAGAGACATAATCTCTATTGACTCCCTTTTACTCTGGCTTATGAAGGTTTCATTAATGCAATAATCTATCATATACATTACACTGAAATATGGCGCAAAGTCTCAACCAGAAGTAATTACCCACGTT
This sequence comes from Glomeris hexasticha, assembly GCA_034695945.1. Taxonomy (NCBI): domain Eukaryota; kingdom Metazoa; phylum Arthropoda; class Diplopoda; order Glomerida; family Glomeridae; genus Glomeris; species Glomeris hexasticha. The sequence continues at coordinate 2,337 of JAQIWR010000426.1, forward strand.
TCATTAAATCTCGTGTGTAAAAATGGTCATGCTCAAACTAATGTCATTTCTAGGCAATTTCACAATTTCATGTCGTAACGTTACTGTAATTTGAACACCTCGAACATTGAGCCCCAGTTTATTGCACTTAACATTTCCTTTTACAAAAAGCACATATTCAAAGTAATTTTGATCCTTGTAACTATTCAATTCTTAAGACAAAAAGCACAATTTAAATTGCATTACAGCGAATTCTTTATTAGAATTTTCCAGGGGTGGTATATGTACATAGTGTATTATGTATGATTGGTATTACAATATTAAAATAAACAATTAGGTAATTAAGTGCCGTCTTTTCCAAAATTGTAAAAATATAAAGATCCTTGATTTAGCAATTCATAAATGTTTGAACCCAAAGGAGCATGCAAAAGATTACCATTATCAATTTCCACGCAGCAAAGCCAAACGCCAATTTCACCTAAAAGACTTTTTACATCATAAAAACGCCAATATCTATGCAAATTAAATTAAAGTCACGAACGTCTACATTTCACATTTAAAGAAGGAATTTCCATTATTGATAAATGTGCAATCTAGAAAAAGGTTAGCTGCATTAGTATGTAACTTAGCATTAATGCAGACAAATGCCAAATCGCTTTAAAATAATTGCTATGCTTTTGCCATTTTCGAGTGCAATTTTCTTTTAAGAGAAAAACACTTTCCTGGGAGAGAGAAGGATCATTTATTTTTGCCATCATATTAAAACTCCAACCAAGGAGGGAAACACGCAGATGGCATCTTCACACTCAACCAGTTACCAAGAGTGCACTCTCGCAAGCAGGTACACAGAAAAATACAATATATACTCAAATCAAGTAAGTTGAAGTATTGAACGCATACGCTGCAATTCTGGGTTCTCTATACTGAATATAACAATTGTTATAAATAAAAAAATCCTACTGAGACTTCAACCATATTCTACATACAATCCTCTTTTTTGGTTGCCATGCTATGGGAACTACAAAATACTTGTCATCTTACAAATCTCCTTCACATTTGAAAAGGATTTTTTTACAATGGCAATATATACAAACTTTCAGCTGCCCTAATGCAACTGTAAATATTTCAAAATATCGCAAGGTCTTCATCTATTAATTTAAACCCTACCACCATGTAAAATCATGCAGGGATCGAATGTTTGAACAGGACAGTTGTTTTAGTTCTCTTGCAATTGATCAGGGCAGTCAATATTGGATTTCTGAATAGGCTACACTAACAGTAAGATGAAATAAAACCTTCAAACAACATTCAGTTTTCATGTTTTATACGAGTTCAAGACAATCAGTCGGCAGATCTCAAGAAGTATGTAATTAATATGAATGCTGCATGTTAAGAAATCACTTTATGATTCAATTGATGCAAATTTCAAAAGGTAAGTTCCAGTTATTGTGCTTTCGCTGCAATATTTAGCTATTTTTACTGGTTTGCACTAATTTAATTGCCATTACTGAGAGCTTTCATATCTCCAAAGGGCAACGAGAGTGGCTTATCACAATTTAAAGTAAGAGTTAATAAGACCCAAACTGGCGAATTTTATGCGATGAGAATGCAATTTTAAGTTCGCCTCTATCATTCATACCTTAGCTAAAGACTCCTTGGGGTCCAATAAAGTGAGCTTGTTTCTTCGAAGGCTTTTGATATGTTCAACGACAAGGCTAAAATGCTCGATGCTCCGAATCGACAATTTCTGCTGCAAAGATTCCAGGACGTCCTAAACAGCCCAAATCAAAAAATTACTACTTTATAAACGAAAATGTATAATGATAATGCACGAAGGTGCCAGAGCAGTTATATAAATGATAAAACGAGATTTCTGGCAAAAAAAAAACATATAAATCAGAGGACATGTAGACTTTTTTGTAGAAAATAAGTACAACTTTGTTTCCAATTTAATGTCTTTACAAGAAATCTAGTTAATAAGAATATAAATATAACACAACTCCAAACTAGGTAACACTCCTAGCTGCCGGAAAGTTAATTTTTAATAAATCACTTCGCGTTTCGCAGAACAAAAAAGGAGACTTGCTAGCAATGGCACCTTTATGCAGTTAAACATAAACAATTGACATGGATTCTTTACCTGGACCGTTGTGGAACTATCATACTTAAAAGACTTGGTTTGTCCGTTTTCGAGAAACACTTTGAGCACGTTGGGCATGAAGGGTACGCAAGATTCTCCCGAGAAATTGGACGGCTGAATGATAAATGAACAGACTGCATTAATTCATCTTCAAGTCCTTCTATTATTTTAATGATGTATGGTTTAATTCATTTTGGTTTCAAACCGAGAAGAGTGGTGACCCGTTGATGACAACGCCCTCTGCGAACCGAACTCGCGAAGGATTCGTTTTCAGTCGAGCTTTTTTGGCGGCGCTCAATAGAGCTGATTTTCGAGTAGACTGAAAAATATCAAATAAAACACAAATTAAATCAACTGCTTTATCAATTAAATCTGCAATCCAAATCGCATTACAAAACATCTATTTCTGAAATCATATTTCTCACTTCAGCAGATTGACATCGTTATGCACGGAATTGTTTTTGAAATACTAAATTGGTGTGATTTTGTGAATATTACCTCATCTTACACTTAATGGTACTTATCTTCCATGGCCAGAGCTTCAATTACAACATTAAATTAAAAAGAACATAATAACGGACTTATTCCAGAGCTCGATCTGCTGTTAAGTTTGAATTTAGCTTAAAACAAAAAAGTAGGCACACAAGATATATCTATTTGGAGAAGATCTTCAATTATTTATGATGTACTCTAGACAACACAGCACTGTATACATAGTATTCCTTAGGGCATCGAAGTTTTTCTGAGCTCTTGAAAGCACATTGGTGTATTGCGTGGGACACGTTTTTAAAAACACTGCTGGCCATCTTTAAATTCGGAGTTCGTAGTGAATGAAAAAACCGATTTACTCCCAAGAAACCAGCTGCAAAGCTGCTATATTACTCATAAGTTACTGAACATTCTCATTTGCACACAACTGGGATTCCATGAGTCCATATATAATTCAGATTACAGTCACCATGCAGCATCCAATTATTACATACATCTTATTATTTACATGCAAATCTAAATAACCTTTAAATATTCACTTTTTTGGAATCTCTTTTGGTCGAATTACTTTTGGGATCACTTTATATAGGATCGCTTTTTGGACATCAATTTTTGGTCTGAGAAAGGTGTAAATATGCCCAAGATCCGGTAACAGTTCAAAAAGTTCAGAAAATGAATTACTCTTTGTATATTGATTAAATACAGTGCGACGCTGTAACATCAGCTGCTAAAGTATCCAGCTCATATGTTGACATTGTCTACTATGACAATGCCAATTCCAGATGTTTCTTAAAAATGCATCTCACGATCATTAAATACATAAAATGGGAAGACAACTGAAAGTTTTCCATAGATCTATATAGAAAAAAAACAACGTAACTAAGGGGTGAAGTATAAAAAACGCACAGATTTGTTGGGTCTCAAGAGGTTACTCAGCAAATGGGCGTCAATTTACGAGGGCTTCATCCCCCCCCCCCAAATCGGCACAAACTCCTCAGTAGACTCCCTAAGGAATTGCTGACTCGCATTTCGATGAATCGCATATAAAATAACGATACAGTATAGCTATAGCTAGCTATATGGCGATATCACCAAGACTTCCAAGCAGTCTGTCATCTGCTTTACTAGTGGAAAAAAAGTCCAGTCACGCCAGGCTTGCCATAACAGTTGCAGTAAATTGGCATCATTTTAGGAAGAAGGAAATAAAACCATTTTTCCCAATAGCCCAAAGTTCCTCCTAAAAAAAAACATAAATTCAAAACGCAGGTGCTCTGAAGTGTAGAATATAGATTACCAAATATCACATTTTCTTTCCTAGTATCTTCAGAGATGAGTTCAAATAAGATAATGTTTATCTGATGCTATGATACATTTCATTGAAAGCATGTCCCTGTTTTCAGCACCATATCCTACATGTATAAAAATATAAAAAAAATTGTCCTATTTGACTAAAAGGAATACCACATGTTGGAGTGACTTGAGTATTCAATAGAGCAATATCGTGTTTTCTTTCTCGAGTAATTTATTCAATGTCAATTGTAAATTCCAATATAATTTTAATACTGAATTTCAAGTGAATGTTGGGGTAGTAGTTTTTGTCATCCCTTCAAATCCAATTAAGTTCGGCTAACTCTCACAGGGTTTTGACTTTTAGACCTAATAAAATATCAGATTACAAGAATAAAGAGCTTTTCAGAGAACTGAACTGATTCGTTTTAAAGGATTTTTTTTCTTTCTGAGATTTCTTTTTCCCAACTACGAAAGAAAACAAAAAGAATAACCGGCAGTGCTTAAAAGTACATTTGGGATCTCTTTGCTGTGAAAATTGCTTCTCTAGGCAATATTCTTGGTTGCAGCCGGTTGAACAACTCGAATTTCAGCAATTCGCACATTGTTGCCAAAAATTGGTCCCATTGGCAACAGACCTGAGCCATTTTCATAAATAAAACACTACAACAGACATTTTGTGCTTCTATCTATTACACTTCACTCTGAACCGTAACATTTAGGAAAGCAATCTTCTCAATTCAGCCGCAATTCAATTTGATCCGAGCTTGGGAAAATGTACCAATTGTCAAAATACAATCTCAAGTCATGAAGGTAATAAAACTAATTCATTAGCCTTTTGATAATTAAATATTCGGAATGTGGACTAGCTGTACTTTTTGCCATGTAAGCACGCAAACGAATTTTCATAAAACAGGCTTTTTATAGCATTTTGTATTTTTAAAGTTTTGTGCTTTTCCGACTTCATCATTACTTTATAAAATCATTTTCTAGGTATACATTTTAGCCTGAGGAAGGAAGTAATTTCAGGAGGTCTATTTGATGAGTGTAATATGATCTGCAAAATTCAATTTGACATCAGAATTGACTGAACTTGCTGATCTGGCTTTTTTCCAATTTAGCATTTACATGGAAAACTTATATGAATAAATAATAGAAATAAAAAGAAACATAGGCACAAAAGAAAATGCTCGTTGACATGCAATACCCAGACCTATATTAACTTACATGGATGCATTTCAACCATAATTTTTAATTAATTACTTCATTTTTACAATTAATTGCATAATTAACATTGAGAACATTTAACAAACTGATACATATTTTTTGGATGCATAAAATAAAAAATACAATGGAAATTTCAGAGAAAGAATGCGAGTGGGATATTTCATTAAATAGGACTGAAAAAGTGAGAATCTTGCCAAGTCGGTTCGATCAATGCCACAGACAAAATATATCTCTAGAAATCAATTTATGCATCACACATGGAGACTAAAAATACATTTATCATTCACAAAAATGACAATGGAATACCGATATATTCTTTTTAAAAAATGAAATCGTCCAGAAATACTATAATTGTTATTACAGGACTACAACACAAGTAAAAAAATTCAATAAAATATCATTACATGTACTTTTGAACTGAAATGGCATGAAAATTACATGACATTATTTGTGACCCGGAAATTCCAGAAGCAATGATGTAATGTAAGTAAAAGGAACAAATTAAAGATGTACCAAAACAAGTTTTATAATTACTATAATATTCTGCACCAGGAAATGTAAACTACACAAATTAATTGCTACTTCTAGTGCTACACTCGAACATCAATCTTAATTTCAATCTGAAGCTGTAAGGCTTATAAATTGAAACCTAATTAGCAACAATCTCATCTCTTCTTTTAAAAAATGGGACATGTGGTTTCAATCAAATTGCCTTTCTGAAAATGCAAATGCAAATTGGCATCAACAATTTGAACGAAACTCGATACTATACGAGTTGCTGCTGTTATTAAACTCGAGTTTCAAGCTGGTTTGAGAGGCAAAAACAGGATTTCACTTCTAGTTCATCTCAATTGGGAAATGAGGATTTGGACGTGGCACAAATCCAGAGAGATTTCCAGATTTTGCACGGATGTTGGTCCGCAGATGGTGCACATCCTCCCAAATCTCATCCATCATCCCAACAGGTCACACTAGGACCACCATAGTGTCACAATTAAGGCCCCAACGCCATCCCACCTTCCATTATTATAAATACGTCCAGAATGACAGCGAATTCATAAAACAGGTCTGATGGAAAAATGATGACGTGTCACATTCCAGCCAGACTTTCATTTTAATCACATTCCGCAAATATCCTACCTCCAGAAATGCAATCACAGTGATCATAATGTCCCTTTTCCCTATCAGTATGCACTTGGACACTAATCAAGATAGCATATGTAATGTCAGGAAGGGTAAATTGCACGGAATAAGCAAGAAAAACAGTGCAAATAGAAACAGAAAAGAATATCATTCGTCCTAGTATTTTTTTTTTACTTTAAGCAGATTCATATCCAAAATGGATAACAATAATATACTAAAAGCAATTAAAGGTTGAATCATATTAATTTTTTCAAAAATGTAGTATGCAGATAATCACAAGCAGGCCAGAATAACAAATAACAAGTGTATAAAATGCAATATTGATTGATATTTTTCCACTTGCATATAGACAACAGTAACTGGCACAGGCACATGTTACTCCATCAGGTGCATCCCAGCTGTTAGTCATGTGTATATAAGTACAAATACTTTATCGATATTTCCAAAATTCACGAATTTGTGACATCAGACTAAGTATTTTTAGTTCAAAAACATACAGAAATCAAAAATACTGTATGGCAAGTTAAAGTGAACAATAAAAATAACAGTCGACTATGCACCATAGAAAATGAAAATTCTAACTTCGATATGACAGTTACTGTGACATTGATTGACTGTGACCTTCAGAGATTTTACACTTTATTTTAACCGCGTGTACTGACACAATTTTAAACACTTTGTCCCATTTCTTGTAAAAATCAATGAGATCAGTTCATTAAAAGAGAATAGACAAAGAATTTGTTAAATTTCAGGTGCCCTTCTACATCCAAATTGCAACTGCTCTATAACAAAGTTTATCAATTTTATAGATAATTAATTACCTGGTTGTGGATTAAAACTTGTTCTAAAGAACAATCACCTTATCTCACGATGTCCTTTCCAGTTTTTCTTATTGCTCCTTACTTAGCCAACCAAGACCATGCTCAAAAAGAGCACACATTATCGATTTAGGGAACAATTGACAAGTTTAGCGTCTTCTTCAGCAAATTAGGCTATTACAACAACGAAGACAATTTGTAATCGAGATGAGAATAGGGCATTGGCGATTTTGATCTCTCCCCTCCTCCCTTTTTTCCAGGCCCCAAGCCAACACTCCTCTCAAGATGTCCGTGAAAATACAACCCAATTCGCCAAGTAAGTTTATTTTATGACACCGACCACCAAATCCTCCAATCCTCAGTTCTCTTCTTTCTGCTACGATAAAAGAAGTGTCGATTAATCGCCATCGCTGCACTTTTCATAAAAGTTCCCAATCTGAAATTGGCGCAATTTTTTCTCTCCGCTGAGATGATCATTTTCCTCCCCACCACCCTAACTCCCTCATCATCCTGTGATCCTTTTTCATGCAGAAACTCGTTTTTCTGCTCGAATAATCCAAAAAATGAGATCAATTTTCTCAAAATGCCCTCTAATTAGCGCTTCTTTTCATTATATTTTTTTCTTTCCATGACTCTTTCTCGTAAAGTTCCAAAGATTACATTTGGCTGCAAGATGCACTTAAAAAATTACAAATCAAGAATTTCAATAATAGAACATTATATAGACAGCAGATCTTAATGAATGACTTGATAACCAAAACGGTCTTATTAAATTTTGATCGCTGGGGTGAACAAAAAGTTAATTCACTGGAAAACAATCTTCAATGGGCATGAAACCTTTCAAGTTTTTAAAGTGAAAACAAATCTATAGATGTAACACCAGAATAGAGAAATGGCATTAAAAATTAAAATAGGATCGTTCGCAGTTCAACCGAAATAGAATGCATATCATTTGTTTTTGATCTAGGTGTAGGCAGCATCTGGTTGCCTAGCAACCATCTGGCCAGTCTCTATGGGAACAGTTCATTTGCTGGAAGGCATATACATGTCCGCAGAAAACGGCCAATTACATTCCAAGTACCTAGTGTATCTCTACGGCAATATTTGGATCAAACACGACCCAAATTCCAGACAAGCACAAATGCATTACATCATTCCAAAGCGTAATTCGTTGAAGCTTGAACTGCTTGCATAATTCACGACGACAATTCACCCACATGAATTATTATATGATGATTGATACGAGCAATAGCAAGAAAGCAAGTTTAATAATGCGCTTGAGGCACACTAAACAACGTCTATAAATCTTAAGCTAAACTGCTCAATTGAAGTGAAATGCAACAGAATCTACATTTTTATTGAATCAAATTTTTTAACACTGCTAAATTAATAGTGGTTCAAAATTATTGTACATTTCCACACAGTATAGATTTGTTATATGTTCCATACTGTATTTCAGAATCGTGATATAATTGATCAATCAGAACACTCTTTTCCGGTTACTTAAACTTACATCATGCTGTACATAAGAAATTTTGTGAACAGCACAGCTGAATAGGAAATAGCATAGCACTCACATTGTCGGTGTGTGGCTGGCAGACAATGAGGAGAACAGAGAGTTTACAGGCACGGACCAGTTCAATCACGTGATCTCTGGGAGCCATTTTTACGTCTTCTCCATTCACTTTCAGGATCTGATCACCCGGTAGCAATTTGCTCTCACTCGGTCCTCCTGAAGCCATGCACAAATAATATAGCAGGCAATTAGCCGTGGCCATTGTATTACAACACAAAAACTGTTTACACTCGGATAGATATATTTATATAGAATAAAGCTTAGAAAGAAAGAGAAAAAAGTTGGAGGAACCATCAGTGACGAATCGGACGATGACTGGCTTTTCGCTTCCTGCCACAAATCCAAATCCCATTTCAGGGTCCCTGAAGAGCTCCACCTGTCTTGGCTGAGGAGGTTCTTCAAGCGAATCCTTCCTAGGATCTTCGTAAGTTGTCGTTTTATTGAGGTGGCTGTCAGTGAAAAGAAAAAGAAATAAAAATCAACCGAAAATACAAGTGAAATGCTCTTAGAAAGAAATAAATAATTGAGTCTTACACAACGTTTTATCTGTGCAACATTGCACAGCTCTTCAAATATTATAACGTATGGCAATATAAAACTTATGTAAATTTTAACTAATATTTTGGTACAGATTTTGCAATATTATAAGGATCTTCTCATACAGTCAATTAATTCAAGTCACCATGAAACTAATGCAATTAAAATTGTTCGATAAAAGACAATTAGTACATTTTAATTGTCTTGCACAAATATATTAAACAAAATTAATACTGTAAGTGTCAATTTTAAACATTAATTTTTCTTACAACAATTACAAACTATTTGGTCAATAAATCCCATCAATTGGTGTTATTATTAATTGTACAAGTTACTCACTTGATGTAGTAGGATTTTCCCTCTTTGTCGATGGCAGTTTCCCATCCATAAGGCAATCCAGTGCTCTTATAGTCCCAATCATCGGCCGGTGGAAGCCACGAAGATGTTTGTGTACCATGACTGGAAATTAATCAAACAAATGAAATTGTTGAGAAACCAGCATTAGATATTACTCAAGAGGAAATGTCAACATTAAGCGAATAACTCAAATCAACAAGACACATTTTAGAGGAAAAAAATTACATTTCGGAGTATGATGGATGAACAGACCACGTCCCAACCCACACTACTCACTGATACCCTTCTTCCCTTACTAGAATCTAAGGATGACACCGATCATTTTTCCTCGTAAAAGATATTCACCCTAAATTGACATCACACGTACCTAAACAGCACGCAAGAGAATAATTTTGCCTTATGTCATGCTACAATTAGAGGAAAATACCAACTACAACTTAAATTTGAATTATACAAAGTTAAATATTACATGTATGGAGTGCAATAACATATGTAGGGTCTCAGTTTGGTCGAAAATCTAAATCTCTGTCTACCTAACACTTTCTAGATTTTTCAGAGCACAGAAGTGATTTTCGACAGATAGGAGAAATAAACTTAGAAACTGCAATAACTGGCGAGTCATTTAAACCATAAACTTATTTTCGACCTATAACAAAAGAACAAAAAAGTGATGCATCGATCCCCAGTCTGTTGAGACAACATGCACGAATTTCTCAACAGTTGCACGCATGTGCAAACACATTTCAACTTGAGACCCTGTCTTATATGAGGTGAGAATAAATATGAGATTGTAGCGAACATATTTTGTTCAGCCAAACCTTCATTTTCGTTTTAATTCCCTCAGTGCCAAAACTGTTGCTCTGCTGATTACACCGCGGTACATTCTGTAATTGGAACCGAAAACTGTTGTTCATTTGTCCCAGCATCGTCATGGCAACCGGAAGCTGCATCCACACACTGTTCAAACACTGCCTATGACATGTCTATCTATATACAGTGGCAATGAAACTGTTTGCAAGATGACCATCGGCGTTTTAACGGCTGTTCAGACACCGTCAATGTCCACCTTGGCTCCAAAGATTACCTACCAAGTGCTTTCTATATGTAATGGTCAAGTTAGTTTGGGGGGCGGGAGAATTGGAAAGGGAAGGGCATGTCGTTACGTCACAATCTATAAACAATATTAATTATTGCTACGAGCTGGTGACATGCAACCAAGGGAATACGTTTTAATGAGACGCCCAAGAATTTGGCCACCAATTATGCCCATGCAATATATTAGATGGTCCAACGTTAATTCATCTCCCATGAAAGGATACAGAGGATTTTGCTAATGAACCCCACCAGGGCCGTCCATCATGACAGGAACCCCATCAAGCTATAACAACTCATTATTATCAAGGACAGAAAAATGCATGACGGCCATTTTAGGGGACAACATAGTATAATGCAACATCAGGAATATTGCGACCAATCCATCAGATTTTAAACATAATTCCCAAATCCAAATTAACAAAAAGCTTTTATTACTACAAAATTACATTTTTTAGAAAAAATAAAAAATAAAAAATGGAAGAATACTGTCATCTCGTAAATTACAGGTGTAGGTATAACCTCAATTACAATTAACAAAGTTCTCTTAAATGTCAAATAAAAATTTATGTACATTGTCGAATAATCTATAATCTTTCTTTTACACAGCTGCGTAGAATAAAACGAAGTTTAAAAGAGTGTAACAGATCGTAAAAACGGAAATGAAACCTATTCTTCAGCTCGATTTATAGGACTGGGGTGGACACCAATTGACACTCACAGGGGCAATAAATCGATTTATTTAGGGGATGAGTACCGGTACTTTCCAGGCAAAGTAAGTTTTAAAAATTTGGATGACACTTAACATTGAAAACGAGAAGATGAAATGTCAGAAATTAGAGTTTGGCTGTGCCCCACCCCCCACCAGATGTGGTCGCATTGCACTCCAATTTATTACGCATGACAATTTGGTTTCCTGAACCACTCACTACCTATAGTGGCACTTGGGAGCATTTTCTTATAGTGCAATAACGAGCTTCTTCCATAATGACAACTCCAGAAGCCTGATACTTGACTCACTTCAATACCATTTGATTAGTCATTACATGATGAGGTTTATACTCAACTTGATAGGTCCATCGATAATCAATACAGCCCATAGACTTCTGCAATATATGCAGTAGTTCGCATACACAAATAAAAATTGCATGTTAATTAACTTAAATCTGGATTAACCTGAGGCTCAATGTAATAATTTGAGTAGCAGAGTAGTTCATACCCAGCTGAATATACAGTACACTAAACTCAATTAGTCACATCGATCAAACTCACCCAGTGTCAATTTTAAATGATCAAATATTTTCATGGTTCGGTAAGTGCTAATTAAATGCATCATAAAAGTTTGCAGAGCTCATAAATTATGCCAAAATGAAATGAACTACAAGTTTAAAAATCCCAATTTTGCAGAACCTATTAAGAATCAACAGAATTAAATTACTATTTTCATGATAAATTACACATCTGAGAAACTGTGTATTATTTTACATTAAACTTATTTAATATTAAAATTGCAATATTATACATTCTACTATACATAACGATTTAGGTACACATGTACATCGTCTGTATCTACTGCAAATTGATTAGCTTAAAATTTTTATAAATGAAAGCCATGTTTGAAAAATAGACCTGGTACAGAATATTTTTACGACTTTTTAACGAGGAAATTTCCATTTCACGTAAAATAAAAATACCAGTCCATTTGCATAAAACATTTTATGTATGCCTACTACTTCCTGTTTGGATTTATAAAAAAAATAAGTAAATTATGGGTAGCTGTCTTCGGAAACAAATGATGGAGTACACTATATAGCATTAATTTCCCTCCAGGGATACATATGAAGTTGTAGCGCCCTCTAGCGTTCAGAGGTGTACGTCAGATGTACCAATTAAGGTGAGAGTATATGTATACTATACATTTCAACATCCCACTCAATAAATTTCACTGCGGTTTCAACATCTGAACTTCTCAAGGAAAGTTAATAGAAAAAGCAAATGTAGCTGTGAAGAACGTGATAAACGAAAACTGATTCAATATGGTATAGCAAGATAACACATATTGACATGACAAGGCATTTTTTGTATTATACAAAACAAAAAGTACATCATAAAATAGTCATGTTTCTAGGGTCGAGTCACGTGATTGCATGCCGTTTTATAGCCACCTCTTTTTAGCTGACCGCCTCTCACACTTCCTTCCTCTTTCCTTTTTTCCTCCCGTTGCTATGGAAACCTCTCTGATCATCCTCTCTCTCTCTCTCTCTATACCCAAGATGAACTTCTCTTTTTCATCCTTCCGTTTTCCGCTATTCACTGGTTCCCGCTGGCAACATTTTCCGCTTTCGGGCACATTTTTCTCGCCCAAAAACTCGCGATTTACTTTTTTCCATTTTTTTTTAAACTCTACATTTTCTGCTTTCAAAAACGTTTCGTTCGCAATGAACAGGATTTTGTTTCAGAGCCATGAGATTTATGAAGCGTGTTGGACCATCTTCTACGGCTTTAAGACCCTTTCATCTCTATCTCTATATAGTACCTACAAATCGATATAAATATAGGAACTGGCAGAGTTTGAAACCCGTCACGCGACTTGGGTCGAGTTTGTGTATTTTGCAGATTCAGAAAAAAAACTAAGTTGCTTCTCAGGAAAGGAGAAAAGGAGAGAGGAGACAGATGAGATTTGTTAGTTTTCCATCCCATTTCGCTGACAAAATGAAAGGGGAATCGAAATAAGCCGTTGTTGGCGCAAAAGTCATAGCACCTTAATTCCGACCCAATCCCAGAAAGTTCATTACTTTCTTGCAAAAAATATAATTTAATCCAAACAACTTATTACATGCTCCGTTACTTTGAACATAAAAATGTGGAAAATTAAAATCTTCCATATGCACATATAGATAAACTAAGTCTCGTCCCACATAGATTTCAGCTTTAAAACAGCGATTTTTAAAAGCAAGTCTTGTGTTTCTAAAGTTCCTAAACTGAATTTCCCTATATAATTTCCCCATTAACTTTCCCCATTTACTTAATTGATTTCATTAAGTTTTAAAACCATGCTCTGACATTTAACATTGTAAAGGTTTTTAGAAACTAACTTTTATTAACTGTATGAACAATTTTGAAATGAAGGATTTGCCAAGTAATTCAGACTATACATTCACTTTTTTAAAATATTGAAATTTTCATTATTGCATTTCAAACCAGTTCATTATACTATAACATTTATTGTAAACATCATTATTGACAAGCTCCATGCAGCTCATTGCTCCATGACTGCTTCTAGTATTTATTTTGTATTGTCCAACACTATTTTATAGTTCCATATACAAGTCTATTTCACGTATATTTTTGCAAAATAGAAATACGCATACGGTCATTAACTTTTACACATGACACTGCTGTAGGCCTATGTAATAAGCTTCCTTGCACACACTGAGAAAATAAAGTTGGTCAAAATGACTAAAAAGGTTATAGTCATTGCTCTAAACTGGTCATTTTGACTAACTTAGTTAGTCATTTTGGCAAAATTGCATACATTTTGACCAACGTAGTTAGTCACATGTTAGTCAATATGACTAACAAAGTTATAGACACTGAATTTATATTGGTCAACTTGACCAAGGAAGTTAGTCAAAATAACCAAGCAGCACACTGAATTGGCCAAAATGACTAACAAAGTTAGTCAAAATGATCTTGGTCAATCTGACAAAAGAGGTTAGTCATTGGCAAGTTTGGTCAGTTTGACTAAGGAGGTCAGTCAGTTGGTCAGTGACAAGCTGTTGATCAAAATGACTAACATTGTTGGTCAAAGTGACTAACTTCGTTGGTCATGGTGTGACGAACTTTTTGGTCAGTGTGACTAACTTCGTTGGTCAATGTGACTAAGCAAACTAGTAGTCATTCTCAGGACAACGCTTTAACTAACCTAAGTCATTTTGACCAACTTTATTTTCTCAGTGTGCAATTACTTTTTAAAAATCACTCTTGTTTACTGAACAGCTCATATTTCGACCACACGTGTTCTATTTGGCATATTTTGAGGTGAAGCAGCACCTATAAAGACCACTCCTCACCTCACGGGTTTGCTAACAGCATGCACATGTATAAAAAGATCACACAAAGTCGAAAACTGAGTCCACTCGCTTGGAGTATTTATAGAAAGACTTAATACATGCAACTAGCAGCTGTTCCTCCCCACAGGGCAGGAAGTACCACCACCCACGTGTCTCTAAATTCAACCGCAAAATCCCCCTTTTCATTCATATCATTTGCAAATCTTACACCATACACAATCACATATGCAGACCTGCTCAACATATGCCTTTCAAAGCTACAACTCCATTTTGCATACATGTTTTATTTATATATATACAGTAGATCCTACTTAGAATACCAATTAAAGTACCATATAAAAGATATTAAGAACCAAGTTGAGTTTCAGTAAATATACTTCTTCATAAAATAAATTATAGCAAAACATGTTTCACAAGTTGTTCCATTGATTAAAACTCATAGGGTCTTATGACTCAAAACAAGTAGCATATTTTAACATGAAACATCACGTTTTACATGTGTCTTCTTTGAGACATTTAAGATTACATTTGAGACAAAACCTGCCTAACTGCTATTCCACGTCGTAAACATCTATTAAAATTAATTAAGGATATAAATGTGGCACATGCCACCGCGGTTCAGAAAAAAAATCATGTCTCAAAACGAGACGGTTGCCTTTACATTTATCATATATAAAACACATGAACAGATTGCAATTAAATAATACAAATGTTACCAAGTTATTTACGAATATGTAAGATATATACCACAATTCACAGCACAGAGCACTCCTTTTTTAAAAGCAAAAAATTTATCTTGCTTTTAGCCTATGACAATTAGATAAAAAGGGGTGTGCATTGAATTTAATTCAAAACATGAATGTCATGAAACCCTCATTCATTGCAACTATATATGCTTACGTATTACACACTATGATAATAATCAGAGTTGGAAGCAAGATCTAAAACGCCGCCAAAGCAAAAGTTTTTTTTTGATCCATGAATGTGAAGAGATGAATTTCAAGACAAGGGTTTGCGTAATTGCCAGCCATGTTTTCATGTTTGTTGGCTTGGGCCAAACAGCTGCATGGTGCCACCACAGATTACTTTGGTTCACATCTTATGTAAGTTATACATTTAACTGTTCACCCTGAATTCCCAAAGACATCAATCATTAATCGCGTCATTTACAACTTATACATTTGAAAGACGAGTTTATTTACAGCAAACAGCCGAAAAGCAAATACTTCCTTTTAGCAGAGAAATTTAGTCTTGCCCCAGTTTCAGAGCTATAAATAAATTACCGGGTGAACCTCTTAAGTCTGCACACATTATCAGAAACAGCATAACAAATACCATGATTAATAACAAATTTGGAATGCATTTGCTGCTCATATGGACTCTGTGATATGAAATATAGTTTTTTTTTTTAAATTTAAAATAAGGACACTATTGATTAAATGTTTCAGGGCATATATAGGAGCATGATCCTTAAAGTTGAAAACAATATGGGCTACATTTATACACCCCGGAAGGTGTAAACTGATGATACCTTAATAACATAACGTGACACGTGAACATCATTAAAAATACACGCATGACTATCAAAAATTTATTATAGCAAGACAGATTTTGTCCAAAAATCCACGCAGAAAACGGTAAACAAGGCAGTAAAATTCTCAGTTCACTCGTTCAGAAGGATGCCTAATCACATTATGTAGTATACATTATTGCGTTCAGGGGGTTCATTCAGTGAAAATTCACTGCCATTCAAACATTTAAAGCTGCACTGTATAAAATGTATTGAAAATACAGCGCTACTATAACTCCTTGTTTGAAAAGGGAACAGGATAAAACTGGCAATTTATCTTTGTAACTTGGCCTGCTTTGCCCTACAAAACTTCAATTAGGCAAGAAAATAAAGCTATATAATTAAACTGTCGCTTAATTGAGACAAATATCTGAACGTTTTCATGCACCTACATGCTATTTATTTCGCCAAGGCAGGAAGAATGAAATTAATCACTTGCAACTTAAGGAAAACTCCTCATTTCCATGCATGCAGCAAGGTTTTCAAACCGAAAAATGAACGGAAAATTTCATCATTACATTGATCATAAATAACTTAAACCAAGTTATAGTATTTGGCTCGTTGACAAAGAATAGAAATGAATCATATAAATAAATTATATACTACATTATGTATAACTCAACAACAAAACATTTACACTGTATTCTTATACAATATAAGCAAGTTAATTGATCGTGTAATTTAAAATTTTCAGTAATTACAGGGTTAATATTCTTTTATTTTGCGCTGAGTTTTTTTTAAATCTAAACGCAAACAATTGCATAAACGTATTTGAAGAATGAGTTCCATATTCATTGACCAAAACGAGGAAATATGACCTTCATATATGACTTCTATAACGAGTATATGCGCGTGTTTTTAACTGACTGAAAGGAAGCTGGCAGAGGGAATAACATAATATAATTGAAAACTTGTTTCAAAAACACTTCACTAAACATTGAGTCAATTAAAACTATAGGTCTACAAAAATCATACGCTGAACTGCGTTGAATGCAAATTTAATGTGTAACTGAATTTTAAGTTTAACATAAACAAGTAAACCTTGTGACAATGGCAATCTTTCTCAGGAGTAATTTTGCGCCTGTCTCATTTGTCTTTCGTTTTGCCAACATTTTATTGATTCTGTTCGCTTTTGTTTCACAAGATCCATCACTGTTCTATACTGATTAACCATACGATTATTCTCTGCTTGTAGGATTGTAAAACAATGCGCTTGAATTGATAATCAACCGAGCATGGACTAAAATGAAACAAATGGCAGTCTTTCATCGTTGCTGGCGTTAACTCGGTATATAGCTTTTAACGACGCACATTTTCAGTATACTGTATGTATAGCAGGTTCAACGTAGTGTTAAAAGGGAAAGAGGGAACAATTGCCCCCGAGCATGTTACAGAAGAGCCCGCAAATGGCAAAGATTATAAAGATAACATTGCATGACGCTATATTTCACAGAAAATGTTCACACCAACATTGATGTTGATAAACTCCTACAAAACAAAGCAAATATGTACACCATGCAGCAAAATAAACATATACCCTAAGACAATGCAAGGTGATTTCAATGCACGTATTTTCTCCATACATATACCGAGTACATGCATAACTTATCTTTAAAGTTATAGATAACGCGATGCAAAATGCAGCATGTGCTGAATAAGCCTACTTCTTTTGTTCATTGTTCAATGAGCATAATCTGATGTTATTTTCATCTTTCTAATAGAATTATTATACGTTTCTCCAATTTATTTTGCAATTGTTAGACGTACTTTCTATATTTTCCGATCTATCTCAACAATGTTGTTAATTTTTAGGCAATTAGTTATGAAAAACACCCCTTGCATTTAACTTTTCTATCTAAAAAAAAACATTTCCGACATTGGTCATGCACCATTTAAAGCACTTCCGTCAAAATTTCCATAATTTTGTACAGCAAGTTGCTTTGCTACACTGACTTTTCATTATTTTAAACTCGCACAAAGCTGCACAAAACTTCTGGGAACTTTTTAGCAAAATTTGATTGGAAATTTCCCTTTTAGTTAATATACATCTTACCGCAGCCAGAAATCACATAGTTCAATTCTGTGATTTTGTGGAGAAAGATGAAACTTGAAGCTGCAAGCTGCCATAATCCAATTCCCATGATTCACTTGAAGAAAATCCGAAAAGACGAACAGAGATACATGTGCAATGAATGCCTCATGCCTGACACTGGTGTTCCTCCTCCAACTCAAATAGTGCATCAAAAACTGAACCCGACCGCGATACACTGCTAAGTTTATTCCCCTCAAAAACTCTGTGACGTCATCTTCTAACAACGACGCAGCTGCTAGCAGACCACTCACATCACAAAGTTTCACTCCGTTTCTATACCATATACTTTAAACGACTATGAATTCGCGCGGCTAAATTTTCGCGGAAAATTAATTGTTGACCTTTAGCGGTGACTTTATTTTCGCGGAATAGCAGAATTGTCGTTTATCTAACCGAGCAGTTTATCGAAAATGGCACTGTAAAACGCCGATTACGCGTTAACTAAGCGTTTAATCGAAAACTTACCGTGAACGTAAATT
>JAQIWR010000427.1:0-21188 GCA_034695945.1 Glomeris hexasticha
AAAAGCGAACGCTGACAACAAAATGGCGGGTTGAATCGAACGGAATCGAATCAAAATTCCGCGCATGCGCGCACCGGGCGACCTCCAGACGGGGATTCAATCGCAACCAGAACATGCCGAAGGTTTTATAGCTCATTGCTGGCACCAAGGCATTTGCTGGCACCAATGAGCTATAAAACCTTCGAAGGTATTATAGCTCATTGCTGGCACCGCGCCTCATTGCTGGCACGATATGACGTCGAATTCGCACCAAAACGACTCCCCCGCACTGCCCGCACATAAGTTCATTCTTTTTTTGAACAGACAGTACGTGTGACCTGACATCTTATAACTATACAATAGAACATGCCGTTTATCCAGAAAATAAAGCAATAAACTTCTGGATGTTGAGTTCTAGCTTGGAAACACTACCCTATAGAAAAATGCAACATTTCCAGTAATGAAATTGAAGGTGTGATTCTTAAAAGCACAATAAAATAGTGTCATATATTTCCTGCTTTGGGGCAGGGAGGGTACCTTACCTATGTCAACGATGATTGGATCTGCTGCTGAATAAGATATTAGACATGGACCTACAGCAAATAGGAAGGCAATTTTATGGATTGCAATTGACTGCTCCATGTTCTCTAGATGGCGATTATTTGAAAAGTCGACGGAGGTGTCGATTTATTTGATACTGGATGTTGATGGCACCATCTTATCTAATTAATCAGCTGCTTGCTGTCCGATAATGAAGCTAAAGACAATGCATGACTTGCATCTGCACCTATTTTATTATCAATATTTACTTAACTGTATATTATTTTACTAGGCACTATCATAACTTTTATTGAAATATGTTTAAAGAGTTCAAAGATAACTATGAAAGAATATCGCAATCTCAATTTTATAATATGAAGGTGTAAATTGTGAGCCAAATGATAAATTGAGCTCCAATTTGCGTCCTGTAAATTGCAAAACGCTCGTAATTCAATGTCAAATCTATTGATTAGCTGAAAGTGCCATTTATGACAACCTAATTTTGTAATCTTTAAATGCAACCTATAATAAAGAATGAATGTGGATTTTGCTCTTAGCCTGTGACTTCACAGGAAAGGAAACCTAATACACAGACTGCAATTTGAATATTTGATAACCACATATATCCTGCAAGTATTACATCCAGAGTATTGACAAAATCAATTCATTTTAATTTAGATTTGTGTGGTGCTGTGAGCAACTTAACTTTTTGATACAAAGGGGTTCCAGACTCACAATTCTCTATCTCTTAAATTGACACTATCTCGCCCATATACAGCTCACAGCATCACACAAATCTAAATTAGCAATGAAGCTCCGATTTGGTGCATTTATTCCCATGTGTATGTTAGTATACTCGGTGTTAAAGTGTTCGAACCACATTGCTGAACAACACATCGTGGGTACCCATGTGTTTTGGTAGCTCTGTTGGCTAAACCACTATCCTCTCACTGTGGTGGTGAGTTCGAATCCCAATACTGACATTAACGTAGTGTCTTAAATCATTCTTTCTCTGACACTGGTCGATTCCCATAGTATTGGGCGAGGTAGTGTCATTTAGGAGAAGAAATTTGCGAATATGGAACCCCAAATGCCTCATTACAGAGTGGTTTTCGAAACATCAATCGTAATACATATAACAATAACAACCAACTATTGAAAACGCTTTGCACGCAGATTTTTATTTTAGAAGTGAATACAATCACTGGAGCAGTGGTGCATCATCTTTGTTGTGTAAAGCCCATTTTACACATTGGACGCAAATTGTAAACATGGCCGGCGGAATGACTCCGAGCATGACAGTATATTATATATAATACGCTCCGATTTTTGACAGTATTATTCTCCCAGTGAACATTATTAACAGCCTATACACAAACGAGAACTGGTATTTTTCATTTCTTTTATAATTATTGAACATTTGCTAGAGAGATAGAGTGAGAGAGAGAGAGAGAGGAGAGGAGAGGAGGAGAGAGATAGGATTTTCCCCAATTTCACTTTTTCAGGGAAGAGAAGAAAATGGCGGCTCACTTCTTCCCAACTACAAAAATCGACTTCTCTAACACATCGTTTTTACGTCTAAATTATCCGATCTACATCCTTCTTGCAGGAAGTTATAGTGTTTGTTTTTCCTCAAAAAATCCACTTTAACTTTTTTGAAAACTCTGCGGAAATTAAAACAAAAACCCAGCTGCTGGTCGTTTCTGTAAAGAGAGATATCGTTGCATAGCATAAAAATGAAGTTATTCTCTACAACCGTTTCGCTTTCTTTTCTGTCATTCTACAACCGCTTCAGTCATCATTTTTACCTCTGTTGGGAAAAAACAAAAATGTATAAAAATAACTATCCGAGGGATGGTGTACGTACGCGACAAGGCCGGGTTAACGTAAAAACAGAATACAATCGAGTATACCGATAACGGAAAATGTACAAGGTGTAAAATCTACACAGAAATTGCTGCAGTGTTGGATTTGGGCCACAGTTACACACATTCGCACTCACTTTTTCACTCTCTCCGTCGTATCCGTCACTCTGTACAAGGTTTACGCTATCTTCGCGGGTTATGTACAAGTTTTTTGTAGAGAGGTCTTGCCTTTCAAAAAAGGACGTCTAAGCACGTTTCAACGGTGCCATAATGTTCAATTTATTCCGCATCAGAGTATGAATAAAGTTCAGTTCGTTCTGTCGCTGCAACTTCACGCAGCGATACACTTTCCACCGTACGTGCGCTCCGTTTGTTACGTACGTCCAATTGGAAAAGTCACGGAAATCAGGGTGAATAAGAATTAAATATAGTCAGAAAATTCACAATAAATTCGCGCCCGTATTGTTTTCCGCGAAATACGGCGTTTCGATGACGTGTCGAGTAAAATTAGTATGAACCTAAGCGAAAATTTGCTTTTGACTCCTACGCGCGAAATAATACGCTTTTACAGTATTTGAAAACAGTTACGGAAATATAGGAAAAATCATATAAGACTTGAAAATAGTCGTGGGAGTGATGCACAATTCAATCTATTCGCAATCACAAGCACATTTTAAATAGCTACCAGCTATTTGTCAATAAATTAAAATTAATTTTTGAACATAGCCAAGTGTTCAAATCAGTAATCACATCGGTCGAGTGGAAATATGCTTCAAAAACCCTTAGCTATTTCGTTCTTCAAACCAGTTACCGTCGGTTAAAACTAGAAACAAACATAATTTCGTGACTTTTGGCGCGGCACGTTCGTTCAACGCGCCGTATCGAATGAAAAACGTTCGACTAAATAATTAGTCCGAACGTAACTGTGGGCAATCGACTGAAGTTTATTCATACACCAACCCATGTACCGCGTTCAACTCCGAAATCGCCTCCGGCAACAGACGCGGTAGTATTCCGAGAGTACGAGTACGGCCCGCGACATCCTTCGCCGCTCCGCTTTTCGTTTACGCACGATTAAAAAAACGACGGGTGGGATTATATAAAATGTCCCGCCCGTTCAGTTTCATTCAACGACGTCAATGTTCTTCGCTGCCAGATCAGCGAGCGAACGAAAATAACCGCTACACGCGGGAAGAAAAAGTTTTCTCGCACTTTCCCAGTCCGTCGTTGTTGAATAAGGTATATCCGTTGAAGGTATAAACACTTTTGCCTCCGTCGCCGAGTCGGGATCCGTTCGTAAAACGTTTTTTAGCCTCTTGGGCGCACTGTTGCGCGTTCACGGTGTAGCTGCCGCGGCTCGGTCGACGCGGTGCACTCGCCGCTTATTCCGTCCCGACGACGCCACTGGGGAGGAGCCAGAGGAGAGACTCTTGGAAAACAGCACGTGACTTGTCTCTTGCTCGAGAAGCCTTTAGAAGCCCACTGCGATCGGTCGCGTCGCGTTGGCCATGTTTTTCTGCAAAAGTGGTTTGTGCACACGCCATATTTGTTTGGATGAGATACATGCACATTGATTCGCTAAACGAAAATTTCGCATGGGATGGGTGTACGAGATCGTGTTGGCCCCCAATTGCGGCAAATGGAAACCCATTAATTTGTCTTTGGTACGCGGTCATGAGAATGAGAATTAATTACAGTGATTTTGTCTGTTGGATTTTTGGAAAGCGGCAAAAGTTAATCTCTACTCCGGCATATCCCCAGTTTGTTTGTTTTTTTTTTGTCTATGTCAGGGGCAATAGTGTTTTCAGGGAACGAGAGAGCCTCGGAGTTGCATAGCTATAAGTAGATCTTCTTCACCTTGGGTGCCGGCTTGTTGTCGGCGGAGCTGTTGGCGTTCTTGCCGTTGCCGTTCTTGGGCGGCACGTTCAACACCAGGTTGATGGGCTTGTTGTTGGTGGGAAGGGGCCCTAGGTAGGACGCGTCGCTGTGGTTCATGTGCGACTGCTGGCCGCCAGGGTCCCTCAGTCCTCGGCCCATGCCCATACCCATGCCCGCGTTGCCGCCGCCGCCGCCGACTCCGCCACCCGCAGAGCCCACGGCTCCCAGGTTCCGTCTCTGGTCGCCTCCGAATCGCTCGTCCGTGTAAAGCGTGTCCACTTCTTCGTTGCGACACCTACGGCTGAACAGGAAACCGCTGACGAAGCCCACTATTAGGGCCACTACGATGGACGTGGCTACCGCGATGGCCAGCGTCTCCGCGGTGTATATCGGCGGAGATTCGCGCGACGCTCCGTAGGTTGGCCCCGCTGTTAAATAATACACAAATTACACTACTATTAACCAACTATTTACACCTTGTCCGTGCGGTACAGTGTTTTATATACGGCAATGACAACGCGTAATATCTTCAATTTGCACTTTTATTGTTGCGCCCTCCAGTGCAACTAGTGTCAACCCCATACAAAAAGACATTAAACAGGAGCAACATTAGTCCCAAT
This sequence comes from Glomeris hexasticha, assembly GCA_034695945.1. NCBI lineage: Eukaryota > Metazoa > Arthropoda > Diplopoda > Glomerida > Glomeridae > Glomeris > Glomeris hexasticha. Next base: position 4,883 of record JAQIWR010000427.1, read on the forward strand.
TCAATGCAAATGTGGAATAATTAAGAAAAAGTTACACCATAAATTTTGTTCAAAATCCTCATACGAAGGACATTTTAGAGGGCAGACTCCTTAAAAATCCATTTGTCATGGAACTATTGAAATTCTATCTCACTCGCACCCTCCTTCTTTAATATGAACTATTGTCCGAAATTGAGGGAATTTCAATACATTCATAATAAGAGACTACGTAGCTTTCCCTCTAATAAGGGTCTGATGATGACCAAATGTGGTCGAAACCGGTCAGAATAAATTGACATTTGCGAGAAAGGGGCACTCTTCTATATTTCCAATGATAGCTGACTGCATAATGTAGTACATTAACACGCAGATATTTTGGCTAAAAATTAATTACTAAATAATCACACTTCTTATGCATCCTGCATTGCAATTCAATAACCGATGTAATCCAATTTGTATCACTGTTTTGGATAATGACAACAGACCAGATTTCAGAGCCTTTTTTGTAGCTTGCTGATGTGCAACCTGTTAATTAGTTTTTATGAATATGTCCGCACAATGTGAAGCGTAATTAAATCAAATAAACAATATACCAACTGCCCAAACGGAATTCGGAAGGGATTTAAGAAGAAAAGCAGGAGCGTATTAAGAGGTTCAACGAAGTAATTCCAAAATAGGGAATCCAATGTGGACAGTGGAAACGGTTAAAAGTGATATTTCGGGTGAAGCCAATGACCATCCTTCCAGCCTGCCCTCGGATGAACAAGAAAAAGACAGCAAGCAGCGCTTAAAATGGGGGAAAATCGAGCAACAGCAAAAACAAATGAACACTAAGAAATTTGCTACTAAAATGTGAAACGTGAAGGAAAAAATAAATAATAATAATTACTTTCCAGCACCGACAAACCGTTTGTAAATCATCGAGTTTCTCAAAGAATATGCGTTAGAAAATAGATAAATGAAACGCATTTGTTGTAGTTTTCATATTCATTTTCAGGACAATGGCTGGTAACGGTTGGCGTTGGTCCCCCAAATACTGACTTCAAAATAAGTCACTGAATTTTGCCAACCTCAATTTTATTTGCCACAAATCAAGAAGGAAAATAACATGCCGATAGGAAAATGCAAAAGCGAATTAAAGGAAAGGACGGAAAGAATTAATTGATTCAACTTCCTCGCAAGGTTATTGGCAATTTATTTTTCTTTCGTACATTTCTGAAAATTTATCAATTTCCGGTTATAAGTGAAAAATTGGAAACGGTTTTATTTGATGCCGAATCTAAGCCAGTCATCAATATTGTTCGAATATCCAAAAGACAAATTCCAAATTGGTCCGTAAATAACTTGATTTTCAGAGGTTGCGTACACGTAACGCATTCAGTTTAAAAAACTTCAATCATGTGATGGAATTATTTACGGTAAAATTGAAAGACCAGGTAGTGTATATCACTCAGCCCAAAAAACACCAAAAGCGCATTTAAATGGATATCAACAAGTTTAAGCGCAAAGTTGGGAATGTTGGTGCATCGTTAGCTCGGCGTACGGAAGCGTAAAAACCAAACAAAAACCAATAGGTAAAATAAAGAATGAGGGGAGGGGGAGGAGAAAAAGAGACTGTTTGGCGAACGTTGGTTGCGTGAGATATGATAGAGAAAGAGAGGAGAAAAATGAGTGCGCTGGCCTGAGACCGTCAGAGCGGGGCAGGCCCGAAGGAAGGGGCACGGGCTCACCTTTCTCATCGGTTCCGGCCATTGAAGTAGGTACTTCGTTAGCCAGATCGTCGGGCTCATCGTGGTTTCTACCGGGGCGTCCAGCGCTCGCCGGTTGCTGCTGCGAAGAAGCCGAAGACGTCGAAGACGACTTCACAGGTGTCGTCGCCGCCGAGCCTCGACCTGCGAATCCCATTTTACGGCACGCGGCCACTTAATTCAGCATGTTTCCACACGCACCACGTATCATCGCGTAGCATTTTGTTATTATTAGGCTCCTTAAATGTAATGCGCAGAGTGAGCTAAGCGTGGCTTTCGCATCGCGGCAGCTTCTCAAAGTTTAGTCGTTTTTAGCGGCACCACCACCACCACCACCACCACCCTACATATGCACCTCCAAACATACGATAGCGATCTTTATCTTAACAGTTAAACGGATGACAAAGTGAAGAGCCAAAATGCATGCGGCAATGCAAACAATAAGAAACTATAAAGTGAACTGACGCGGTTTAGTAACGCAGAACGATCGCGAAGTAAGCGAGTGTTAGAAAGAGTTATTAGCACTTAATTACCCCAATAACTTTTTTGTACTAATTTCTACATAGATCAGCACTTGCTTTCTTCATGATATTTCTTAATTAAATGCAGATAAGTACATTAAATCTTAATCAAACAAATCACACGCAGCTGACATTTTTGAAGTTATTCACTACGGGATTACAATGTTTAGATTATGTTTGTCAAAGTCATGCTTGCCATTTTTCACATGCATTTCGGCAACGCTTTTCTACTTTTCTACGGCACTAAATGTTCCTAAGTGATGCAAAATTTGGCAGATATGACGTAATGGAACAATTGGAAAAAATAAAACAATGTGCAGAAATTCAGCTAAGTGACTTAGTTTCACTGCAATATGATTCAATTACAGTTTTGCGGAAACCAATTCACGTAACAGAACACACATTCATTCATTATAAAATTAATGAAATTATGACAAATAGGCATCGGTTACGCAATGGTTATTTGCAGGGTATAAAGCAAAGCCTCGGATCGCATTTAGAAGCGCAACTTTGACGAAGGCCGCACTTGAGGCAGCGGAAACTAACCGTCATCGACATTCGGCGGAGTCGGAGAAGAAAAGTTGCGATCGTCGCAAGAGCAAAACGTTTGACAAGGTGGACATGAAGGGATAGGCGGAGGTGGGGGGCTGGAGCTCGCAACACCAACTACGTAAATCCATCAAACGTTCGTGTGATTCGTAGACAATTTCACGTACACCCGTAATACGCTAGCGAAGGTAACTCACCACTCGGGCAACGAGGATGTTCTCCAAGGGCCACGTTTTGCACAAACTCATCGCCCCAATCCCTAGACGAAGAGACAAAACGTCACTAAATATTCCTTCCGTACAAAGCATCGTTAACGTATGAGCAATAATCGAGGCAAACTAACGGTGCGCCGGAGCTGGTGCACCGGTGGTTTTTCACGTCCCACGCGCAGTACGGGTCTTGCAACTTTACGCATTCCCTGTAAATGAACAAAGGCAAAATTTACAAATGCAAACCGCTAGGATCGAGACAACATCGAGTTAATTTCTGTTATAATTGCATAAACCATGCACCACTAATACACACCCATCACACCCGGATCGATAAATCAATAAATCGAATTCCAATTAATTGCAGGATGGTCAGTGAAACTGCAGCGATAGCCAAGGTAATACAATATTTTCAGCAACTTCCAATTGCAAAAGTTTAAATATTATTGTGAGTGGATCAGGACCATTTAGAATAATCGAATTTATCGATAATTGAAATCTATCACTGAATTTTAATCTTGAGCTCAAGATTTATGTAAAATCAATGGCAAATTATATGTGAATAACACGTTTCCTGAAAATCTCATATGCAATAAATTTTTCTAGTAATCGAAAAACAATCGATTTCTAATAACGTTTCGGATAATACAAGTGTTGAAATAATAGATTTCTGGATCATGTTATTTTTAAATGGTTCAGATGGGATGCTGGACAAGGTTTTTCATTGTTGTCTCATTACTTCGTAGCCAATCCGGTTGCACAAATGCTTAATGCAGCGTTGCACTTACGCGCATGATGTGATTTTGTCACTGTAGCATCTCTGCAGATGAATGGCTTGAATCTCGTCCTTGGAGACAACCACCAATTTGCCATCTTCCGTAGCATCGCCAGATTTCCGGAACACCATCATGTTTGTGACAGCCATGTGCGGCGCAAAAACTTGAATCTCTTCCATCACCACCGGATTTATCGACTCGGAGCTGGTAGGGCTATCGGCGTTCAGCGCTTTGATAACCTTCCCGTTATCTGCAAACACCGACGGTAACGTTTAAAATAACACCTAAAGGATACTTAAATGTAAGACGGTACCTGTGCCGATAAAGAGAACGTCGTAGGTTTTACCGTCCGGTGCCCTCACTTGAGGGTCGACGGTGATCTGCGTAAATCTATACCTGAAAAGACGGACGATAAATCGTTAGAAAATGTTGGCAGGGTTGGCGACATTGATTAAATCTTACTGGATGCTCGTGTGTATCACGAGAGGGCTTCCCCAGAACGCTGGAACAGCTTGATCCATAAGAGTGTGGCTCTTGATGAAGTTGAGAGGAAAATCCGGCAGCGTTCTCGAGTCATTCACGCACTGTTCGTGGGTTTCAATTGAAATAGCATACGTTAACATCAGTTTGAATCAGTGTTTGAATCAGTGTTTGTATATTTATTTCAGTCTGGGTAAGAAAATAATTATACGGTACTATAAGGCACCGTTGCGCGTAACGACAGTCCAATGGAATCTCTCTACAGAAGCACCCCTTATAAAAGACGGGATTTCTCCTAGTCCCTCGATGAATATAATTGCACACCATGTAAGAGCATAACCTTATAAGGCACAAAATAATGGATCCCTCGGGGTGCTGTTATGGAGAGATTCCACCGTATATAACGAGTTTTTGAAGTTTTTGGAACATCTACATATTTACATTTCAAATTTTTGCGTCATTTTGCACAATATCTTCTGTCAGACTTGTTTAATCACTTGTTGGAAGCCATTTTGAATATTTTTGAAGTTAAACTTCTGTATTTGGATTAGTTTACCTGTCCAGGTCTAGGATCGGGGACTTTTCCACCCGGAATAGGCAACCAGTTTGAGTTGGTGGTTTCTTGTCCCTTGAACGGGCCATCGAAAGTGGCCACGATGTCCTTGATGCGGAAAGCGCAGATGGCCGATCCGCTCAGGCTGTTTCTGCAGGAAAAACGGCAAAACTTTCAAACTTCTTAAAGAAATACAACGCAATTTTAACCTCGCAAACGGGGAAAAACTTAATCACTACATTTATCATTCGCAAATCTATAAACAACAAGACAACCCTGAAAATCAAAGTGTTGATACAAGTGATATTATACACCAGCACAACAAACAAGTATAATAAGAAGTAAGTTAGGTTACAGAGCACGGCAAACGCATTCGTACCGCAACTACTAGCAAAACCACGAGTTCACACCGAAAATCTGCAAAACTGCCAAATCAAAAACCAGACATGCGTATGTTTCACTACAGCGGACAATAATGAGAGATGGAATGAAATAAAATGAAAGTACATGGAACAGAGATAGAAGCAGTGTGGTGGAGAGCACAACGACGCGAGAAAGGGGTTTCATAGGAACAGAATAAACAACAAACAAATCCAAGTATATAGTATACTATAAAATAGTAGGAAAATTAACGAATAAGTGGACAGAGAGATAGATAGAGAGCAAACTTGCGTATAAGTTACACTCACCCCATTCGTTAATCCAAGTATTAGGAGGCAGAGATTGCAACGATTGAGAAAAACAAATTCCAGTTAATTTCCCAACTCCGTAAAAATTTACTTTATTTCATATTATTTGTCAGATAATGTAACAGTACCCCGTGGGAAATGAAAATTTGCAACAATACCAACTCCACACTGCTTGTTGTTGAGGAATTGATCAGCAATGGGCTCTACTATTACATCCACACTGGCATACTTTAAATTACGGTATAGTGATGTTAAAATCAACTACTGCGAACGGGCAAACTATACTACCAATTAAATAAACCAAGCAGAAAATATAAAACAGATTTCGTTTGAAAAAGTCTACGAGAGAAACCATATACACGAGAGACGTGGCTCCTTGGCAAATTCGGTGTCCACGATGGTGCGTGCGCAAGGTTGTTAAATGTCTTTCCAATACACAACACTTTTAAACAATTTGTTAATTATGTACTATATTTACACACCATTTAAATGGAATTTTGGAAATAGATTTTGATCAAAGGTTTAATACATACATTTCGAAAGGAAAATAAATTAATTAATTTCTCATCGAGGTCATTTGTATTTAAAGCTATTAACTCAGTATATATGTGTTACATTTTGATTAGAATTAATTCCATTAATAGAAGTTTATCACAAATTCTGACTCTGGCATGTCACGGCACGCAACAAAACCATCACAATTTTAACCATGAAAAGAAATATCACATTCCCGTTATAATACACATGTATAGCATTTATTATTTAAGAAACATCACGCTAGAAATAGGTTAAATTTAATAACAATCACTGCAATAAGCGAGCCAAAGAATCAATACATCACTGCTTTCAAAGTCACCGGAAGCAATTTCTGACAACCTTGCGCACCGCACTTCATTTCAAAGAACCGTTTTCCAGCAAACAGGATAATTCGGATAATTTCCAAAGAAGAAATGTTTGTAAGAAAACCAAATTTTCAATACGAATGACTTACAGCGGAGTTGTGAATACACCGTAGACCAGACTCTCTTCATTGTTCGCGTAAACTCCATCAACAACGGACGTGGTGGATTCTGCGAAAGACAAAAACCAATTAAGTCGGGATTTTCGCAGCTCATCGTCATACTCTCTAAGTAACTGTATTTCAGACAATATACATTCCTTTCGGTTTTAATTAATTCCCATCCTTTCCCCAAAGGTGAATAATAAAATAACGAGGCAGTCGGTCGACGCGAGAGCATCTCGGCGAGCGTAGTAACTTTTCATACAAATTGCCTACCAACACCGTTATATAAAGGCAATGCGAATAAAGTGTCTTTTGCGTTATTGCTGCTCAGATAATCGACAGAAGGTGAAAATAACTTTAATTGCTTCGTCTGAAAAATGCAAACCTGGCTGCCCCGCGCGCTCGCATCAAAATTTAACTGATAAACCACTCGTCCGTGTAGGTGTCACTGTATAAATAAAAACTTAATATTCTAAATATGAAATTCTAACTATATATGAATTTGGCCTCCCACACTCCCTCACATTGCTCGTCGAGTAATAGACTCTTATTTCCAAATATAAAACTGCCGTAAACCAAATGCTGCATCACATTTTCTTATTATCTTAGAGGCACAGCACTCCGAAAAGACATTGCGCAGTAGGTAATGATATAAGTGAATCTTGGAATTTATATACGACCAACAGTGACACCAACGTTGATAAAGTAACGGGGTTTGACGGAGAAAAAGCCGAATTGAAAGTGGATGTATTTCGAGGTTGGCCATCGGGTAAAAGAAAGAGGATTGCGTGACCATCAGTATGTTGGGCATAAACTTTTGCCGCCCTAACGACCTGTTCAGTTGAGCGATTGCGGCCCAATACACGCTCCCAAAAGCCTTTTATCACGCTTCTGACGTCAAATGTTATTGAAAAGAAACGAGAAAAATGCAGGCCACTGTCAGCTGATAAATCAAAATCGTGAAACGCCATCAGCCATTCCACCTGCTTCAGCATTTTACGCGTATCAAACTTTCAATACCGATCTGTTACCTACTCAAATTTTTTGACTTTAAAGGTGAACTGACACGGTTTTGTAAGGTACCCTGAAACTTAAACTACCTGAAGAAAAGTAATTAATAAAGCAAGTGGTGCAACAAAATGTCGGTGGAAAATAGTAAAAAAAAGTTATTAGATGTCAAAGTTTGACCGTTTTTTTATCGGGACTCTTATAATTGATGCTCCCGTATTCAGAAAGCCAGGGGAGCATCAATTATAAGAGTCCCGATAAAAAAACGGTCTAACTTTGACATCTATTACTATTTTTCACAGAGATTTTGTTTCACCACTTGCTTTCTTCATCACTTTTCTGCACGTAGTTTAAAGGGTACCTTACAAAACTGCGTCAGTTCTCCTTTAATAGGGCCACTACTCCTCGGAGCAGGCAAGATGGACAATGATAAATCTACTGCGAGAAATTTTATTTCAGAATTCCAAAAAGTTCCATAATTTTTTCCCATAACACATAATAAATAACTTGACAGATACTATTACGTAGTTACTCGTCATAAAATATGCTTTATAATAATAAAGTGACACAATTAATCCTGCATGAAAAGTATAAACCTTTGTAATACCAATAAATTCGAATTAATAAAATGACAAATTTTATAGGATTTATTCCGAGCATTTTTCAAACTTTAAAGCCGAACTGACGAAGTTTTGCAAGGCACCCTTACAGTTTTATAATCAGCTCCAAACCTGCACTAGATAACAATGATACTTACGAATCTCGTTGAAGTAGAATGGGAATTCTCCACCAACTGAGCAGTTGAGTCGAGCTTTTAGGAAGGACGTCCACCGGCTGCCGTAGTTGTACGGTCCACCTTTGTCATTTTTGCAAACTCTCGCCACTCTCGAGTACACGGTCTGATGGGTAAATGAGAAAGTGAGTGAGTGGACACGTGACACTGCTGAAAATCAAGTGGCAACTCACCTTGCCGCAGTTCATGTACTCGACGGCGGTTTCTCGGAAGAAGAAGTACACGAACTCGCCGTGGTTCAAGGAGCTCACGAAGTTAGGAGCTGCGATCGGAGAGAGAGAGAGAAAACGGGCAACAAAAAGCGTGTAAGCAAACAGATGGTCCAGTGCGAATGAAGGAGAGAATAAATAAATGTCTGACATCTACCGTTCAATTGCTTGAAGTCGTATTGCTGAGTGCGCAGCGGCTCCCTGTAGATGAGGGGGTCGGTGCCGGAAAAGTCCGCCACCGTCGCAACGTACAGAGATCCATCTAATAAATACCATTTCATTCGCAAAGTACTTCGGTACCTTCAGATTCCACCGTAAACGGGTTTCATTTTATCGCAATTGAAAGTTTTAATTATTTGTTCTTGACGAAAAATGCGAAAGAAAATAGGTGTATTGTTTTGTACGTTTCATTATACCAAAAAACAGGGCCGGCATATGAAATACCACCTGGCAATATAAAGCAATAAGACGATAAGCAATAACATAGCGGCATGCCCAGGCAGCAATATAAATACGGAGGAAAAAATGCACCCAAATTAAGACATTTTTCCTGCCTCCAAGCAACATACGGGAAAGTTATCAAAAAGCCAGTGCAGTATAATCTTGGGAAGTTAAAAGAGCTCACCGCTTGTATTTTAATAGTAATAAAAGGAGACTGCGTCCTGCAAAAACCGAACAATGACACGAAACCCAGCTTTTAATTCGCAACATCAGCCGTTCGTTCGACAATTAAATTTGGCAAGATGCAATTAACGTGTTGTATGTTAAACTAGCCTCAACTACATATACAGGGTGCTTCAGATCACAGGAAACAATGGATTTTCGGTGCAAAATGATAAATAATTCAAAAACGGCGGTATGGACTAGAGTAACGTATTAAGGCGATTTCACCTAAACTATGAGGGCTACACGGTAGTCATACTCCCGCTGACCTTGACAACGTTTGTCAAGGTCATTCGAATTCTAACTTTTGCAGCATGCACTGTACACTAGGCATGTAAATTGAAGACTTGTAGAGGATGGAGTAACGAGGCTAGCGCAACCAACAGAACGACATTCGGACAACCAACGCGGTAGATACAGGCTATCAAACATTTCGCAGAATGCTTCCCTGTTTGACACCCGGACAATGCAGGAAAGTGAAGCTAGGGCGTGCAAGTGTTCCCAGAACGCGTATATACAGCAATGGTAGGAATGCGTTCAGTGTCGATGGTAGACTTCAGGGAGGGAGGCGATGGGGGTCATCTGCATGTCCCAGAAGCGTCAGGTGCGTGTCCCAAGCTGCTTCAGGTGCTGACATTGCTACACGGTCTGGGAAGACATGCTCACCCTAGGTTCACCTTCCTGCAAGGTCCGGGTGTCAAGCAGGAAAGCATTCTGCGAAATGTTTGATTGCCCGTATCTACCGCGTTGGTTGTCCGAATGTCGTTCTGTTGGTTGCGCTAGCCTCGTTACTCCATCCTCTACAAGTCTCTAATTTACACATGCCTAGTGTACGGTGCATACTGCAAAAATTAGAATTCGAATGACCTTGACAACCTTTGTCAAGGTCAGCGGGAGTATGACTACCGCGTAGCCCTCATAGTTTAGGTGAAATCGCCTTAATACGTTATTCTAGTCCATGCAGCTGTTTTGAATTACTTATCATTTTGCACCGAAATTCCATTGTTTCCTGTGATCTGACGCACCCTGTATAGCTACCGAAGAAGGATTAGATACTGCAAATGCGTATCGACAAATAACAATTATATTTATAAACTAGCTTTATATTGCACCATTTTGCTAAATAATCTGAATTCTTAGCTAAAATCTATAATATTCCCTCAGTGCAATGAACGAATGAGCATTGAAAACTTGACCAATGACAAGCCCAATGCGTGTTTGAGTTTGTGTGCATAGGGTGGGCTGCGCGCTTGCAGATAGGGGAAAGTTGAAGGCAAGGTTTGGTGGATATTTACGACGATATTATCGACGCAATTACAAAGCCGGGGGCCCGACGATCATTGGCTGGCAGACAGTTGCGAGCGAGACACGAGTAATTACGAACCGAGTTCAAGTTAATCTGCCGCTCTCTGGGCTCCTCCATGTAGTCTGTAGCTCTGAAAACAGCTTGGGGAGAAATTGGCAGACTCAACGACCGTAAAGTCAAACCCCATACCCGTAAAAGACTTTTAACGCTCGTAAATTGCCAACGTTGAAACAGCCAACCAATATATAAGAAAAACATATATATATATATATTCAAATGCATAATCTCCAGTCCCATTCCGTTTGCCCTCCATTTTTATTTTTACCCATAAATTATAACACGTCCCTGTGCTCCGAGAATGAAATATAATCCGCGATCACCATTTTTCCCGAGTCTTCCAGGTTTTCCAGAGTGATTATAGGGAATTCTACTGCCTCGATTACTCCAAACATTTATCTACACTTGTCTACATAATCCCAATTTAAAACAAATTCGACCGAGAGTTCCGTATTTTCCAGGCTCCCATGAATGATGTACTACACGTTCATTTCAAAATTCCATTATATGTGCAGGAGTTTCAAGGGTACTCGTAACTTTTTCCACGACACACTATATACAGGGTGAGCGTTTACTTCCCACTATTTGGGACATGATCTACAACTTTCAAATTGGAACAAGCTCATTCCGAGCAGCGGTTTCCGAGACAGATCACCGATGACCTTCAAGACGCTGCTCAAGGTCATTTTAAATAGTATTTTTGGATTCCTCTATGACTTCCAGATCAGAGTGGTATTTCCTTTTGCCCTAACGACAATAGTTTGCGAGATAAACGCTTGGTTATTCTCAGTTGCCTCACCCTGTATAAAGCGAAAGGTAGTTACAACTCGTGCTAGTGTTTTTCCAAGCAAATTCAAAGAACATCATAGAAATCAATAAATGAAATTATGTAAAATGTCAAAAAATTATAAATTGTGTAGGATTAAGAAAAATGCCTATATATTTCCAGGATTTCCAGCATCAGTAGACACCCTGTTAAAAATATAATTGTATACAACCCCTTTGTGAAAGTAACAAGAAAAATTGAAGGATATATTTTTAAATATGCTGCCAACTGAAATTTATTAATGAGCTGCTGTTCCAATACTTCATTTACCAAATCGCAGTTGACGAGCACTTCTTGTAGGTTGTTTTAGAGTATACTGATTTATTAATGAATAAAAAGCCAAATCCCACAGATATTTCCAGACTTACCAGAAAGTAACAACCCTAGCTGATTTAGTTGCAGCAATTTTTAAGACCAAGTTATTTACGTGCAAAGCATAAACCTACTCCCTGGTGTGTCTGCAAACGAGTCACTTGTTAACTCAGATATTCTTTTCGGAAACTTTTACTATACATTATTAATTAATTTTCCAGTGTTACATTCAGCGGGACTATTAACTTCTGTAAATATTATATATTATATAGCAAGCGGTGAAACGTAGAAAACAAAAAAGAAATCCAGTTGAAACGAGAACATGCACTTAAAATTTGGGGGAAAATGGGAGGAAAATGGCGTAGGGTCAACTATATGATTACCTATACGTCGTGCCAGAAAAGTTTGCTGGCAAGTGTGCAATTTTGCCAGATAAAAACCCCGCAAACCAGCGAGGAAAGTCCACAATGGGCCTGTACGTTGGATTGAAGGTTAGTGGAGAAAGTGGTGCAGACAAAATGGCCAACAGGATGCGCTGCACCACTCGAATAGCAGCATAATTGCCGGCCATAGCATCCAGTTGTGGTCTGTAATTTTATCTCGGCCACACCCCCAGACCTGCCAACCGACCCTTTTTTGTTGCTACATTTTAAGACACCCACTAACCCGCTAGTGGCGTCGAAAAGTGCAATTGCTGTCGTTGAAGCACGAACCCAAGATGTCTTCATCGAGAGCTGGCGTAGTTTGCCCAACAACCTCCCACCCACGAAGCTTATCGTAATAATTCAGCATGCAAGCTAACAGTTCTAACAACAACAGCAACAACAAAAAACACTGCATCAAAATTTGTAAGCAGCTAGGTAAGAAAAGAACTCGTTTCTGGCAGGTTCACAAATTTCAACTTCAAACTGCATGGGTGGTGCGGTGTTTGCATGCAAAACAATAAATTCAACATGGGTATAGTGCATGCAGAAAAGGGTGGACATGCAAAAACACGTAAATAATATACCGCACCGGGACTTTTTGTTTTCTTGAAAATATCTAATTGCTACTTACCCATACTTATAACTCTAAAGAGTCTAAGTTAATATATAGGAAATATGAGGTCTTTAATACGATATCTTCAATACCAAAGAAGAGAGGAAAATCCACCACTCATATAGAAACAGCACTTACCGGCAAAAACAGCAGTGCTATTGTGTTTGGTGTCGTAAGGACATAGGCCTTGTCCTACAATTTCTTTGTCCATTTTGTACGCACCATCCTGCAATAGAAAACAATTAACATTAAATCCATTTCACAGGTTACTTGTGTTAATAACACTATTTACTGAATACTGAATATTGCCCATCCACGAGCAGGGACCAAACTAGTATTGATTATTTTTGATTTTTGCAACCCCATGTGATACAAGAGCTTTTTTCATAAGCTATAGATGGAGAACCCAGTTTCGATATTCAAATGCTGTTATCGCAATTGTGCATCAATTCAAATATAAGACAAGTTGAAAGATGATCAATATAGGCACGATCTTTATGGACGGAAATAGACGGACAATAAGGGCTGAAAACAACATCAAATATCGTATATTCAAAACGCTGAACTTTTCCTGTATAGACGTAATAAAATACAAATGGAAAACCAATATAAAATTAGGGAGAAATTGTTTTTGAGCCTACAGCACAAACTTGTCTAATAAATATTAACTAAAACATTAGAAGATGACAAACGGTTTTCATTATTCAGTATGTCAGAGTGCATTTTAATGCAGGAAACAAAATCAAGTTAATAAACAAACAGCAATTTACTCTTTCAAACTAATTGCGCAAGAAAAACAGCTAAAAGCTCAACAAACACTATCTTTATGTACCATTTCTGATCACATGCATATAAATATTAAATTATAACTACTAGGAGTTAAAGAGAATACAAAACATGTTTACTGGCTTACGACCTTTATAAGTCGTAACATATTGCAATTTTCCGGGCACCCTGTAAATTCTCAGATAACGATCGATAAATGTGTTTCTTAGGAAAACAACTGGATTCTTTTTGAGAAGCAGTTCGCTTTTAGGACATCGAGTAAGCTGTTTAATCTTGGCAACCGATGAATTGTTTGGCATGAAATCTGCAGGGATTGGTGCCATTCATTTTAGCCGATCTGGAATTCAGGGAGGTCAATGTAGAAGAAAAAATCCCATGTAATTGGAAGTCATTACGTTCTCATCATTATTATTATATATAGGCAAAATGTTTAGAGCGATGCCCCGCCCACCGATTTCTTTCCTCTTTCATCTGGCCAACAGATGATGCTATCTGCGAAGGTTTTCAACTCTGCTTGACCGATGGTCTCTTCGTGATAAATCCTTTACGTCTCAATCTAATACTGCAGCCTGATTGCCTCCAAGGGTTTTTTCCTCTCTTTGGGGGCTGCGGTGGTCAGTGGGCCATGCAAGACCCAACACCGACCGACACTATACTGACTGAGATCAGAATACTAAGAAGGAAAAAAATATGGGCAAACATGCAGCAGAAGCAAAACCACGAAACCAAGAAAGGTCTTATATAATAGTGAACACGAGTACGATTTACGATATCGCTTTTGCTTTTTCCTAGTTTTATCTTCTCGGAGTCGTGGACATTTGTTAACCGACCGGCACGTCAGCCGCCGCGAAAAATCCAGCGCAATTATACGCTACGGCTCACCCATTCTTCACAAATTTCTCCGAAATAAATTTTCCATACCAAATAAAACGCTGCTAAAGTTAAACGTATTTGCAACGTTCACAACGGAAAAAAAAACTTTCAAAATTCTGAAAAGTCTAGTTTCAATTTGCCAATTTCATTCAAACTGGGTAAGGAATTTTATCAACTGGAATAGTATCACCCTGTAAAATTTGAGCACGATAGTAGCGGTAGTTTGGCGACGATGGGCATTCAAAGTTTAACATGGATCGACATCAAGCTGTCAAACTATTAAAGCCACGCCTACTCCAGTATGGCGTGTTCCCAGTACCATAAATCGGCGTCGCAAATCACCCCATGCCTAACACCTGCAAAAAGAAGTTTACACAATGCCAATGATGACTACAGAAAAAGTTGAAATAAGTGGGACAAATATTAAATTACGTTCATGATGTCACTTTTAACAGTCCATGTAGATTGTATGTTCATATCTCTATGGCTGAAAAGAACTTCACAAGGGTTGAAAAGTCCTTTAGTTTACATTTCGCATTACTGCATAAAAACACAACTCAACTAAATCCTTCACCTGCTTTTTCGCAACATTATTGTGTCACATTTTGAGAAAATGAGTATTATTCACTACAGGGTTAAATTAAAGGGTAAAACATTCAGTTTGACGCAATTAGAGCATCTTCTTCCTCTTGAAAATAAAAATGTTGTTTAACTGTGAGGAGATGAGCAGGCAGCCATGACGATGACGTCACACGCACACAACCCCCCCCCCCCCCCTTTCCGAGTAGAAAGACGAGGAAAGAATGAGACAGAAGGAAGGATATTTATGAAATGTCTTTTCTTCTGGAAGCTGCTTGCTCTTGTAAAAGCAAAATGGAGGGTGAACGTCACTTCGACTCTATTGTTACTTCGTTTCGGGACACTTCAAATGGAAATGCGGCGCATGCGCACACTCACCATCCATCACTCTTGCTTGACCAACTGAGACCGGACATTATTTCGGCTGCTAACGAAGAAGAAATGACCGGAAATAACAAGGTCCTCTTATAGATTAAATTTAAAAGGGAATTGGAATCAAGTAATAAAGCAATTTTACTCGCAACAAACTCTTGTTTCAAACTTTTTACACTTGAACATTATGAAACTTTTAAGATTGAATACAAAATTGCATCTGTGTTATATGCTGCCATTTAGTAAATTACATCGCCTGGGATTATATACTACGTGGGAAGTAAAGCGGAAGAAGGTTTTAACTTCGTCCGAATCAACTTGTCTCAATGTTCCAGCACAAAAAGCCCCAGTAGGCAGACAAATAATATTTTAAAAAATCAGTGGTGTTGTGTTTTGGCAATAACGCAAAATGGGTGAAATGGTCCAATAGCCAGACGGAACAGGGAAATCGACTAACTCTGTGCCCTATTTCCCCAGGCCCATTGTGCACCGACGGAAGAAATGCCACGGGGATTATGTAAAAAATTCATAGGAAAAAACCGCAAACATTCCAGGGTTTCCTCAGCTGTTGCAATTTTAAATCGCCAGACTACGCTTGTATGTCCATACTATTTTCGTTGGATTCTATCTTAACCGTTCACAGTAGGATTAAATATTAACTAATATCACTCAACTTTCAACTACAATTTCAATGTATTTCCTTTATATACCCGTGTTAAGGCAATCCTTGTAAAAGTTCTGTGAATAAAACAAAAATCGTAGTTTTAAAAGTAACTGAAATTGGAATTGAGAAACTGAACATATATCAGACTATTATTTAAAATTTCCTGCTTACATTTATAAATAATATCGTTACATTCAATTAAAGTTTGAGACATTATCCCAGGGTTAACGTAAAATTGTAACGTCCCGAGAACGTTTCGTGTATTTTTATAAGAGTTTAGAGTTGAGAAAGAGTCAAAATAAGCGTAAATAAT
>JAQIWR010000428.1:0-21187 GCA_034695945.1 Glomeris hexasticha
GGATTGCATTGACATCCGTGCGTTCTAAATCTGTGGTAGCAGAGAATTGTCGCGTATTGCGTATTTGGTGGCGAACGGTGTTTGTAGTTTTTGCTGGTACTTTTCGTTGTAGTTGAAACCACGCCCACTTTGAATTTTATTTTGCGAGCATATGGTGTCAAATATGAGTAAAACATGACCGAGTAGTTGCAATCCAACGTCGTGTTATAAACGGTACACTCTATCTGCAGCTCTTGCCTAAATCAGGGATTATAAAAGCTACAAATTACGCGCCAATTATCCAATTATAACAATTTTATTTCCCCCCAGGCCGAAACTACAGCCACCTGCAGGTGAGTCTACTTTCACAAAATGGGGTGATACTAGCAGACTTCAAAACATGCCTTTACCCAACACATTGGGGATCACTGCTGGTCTCACCCCCATTATGTGAAAGCAGACTCACCTGCAGGTGGCTGTAGTTTCAGCCTTGGGGTTCAATGAAATTGCTATAATTGGAGTGTAATTTGGTAGCTTTTATAATCCCTGCCTGATGCTAGTTGTACATTTTGTGCCACAGCTGTGCGATTGAACCGCTTTACTGCAATGCGCATGCGCAGATGACGTCACTTCCAATACGCGTCGCTCGGTGGTACTCGAGCACTCGCGCTGTTTGTGCACCTATAGTTTCACACGCGACCCAATCGTCCCTTGCGATGAAATAGGATCGAAACGCGCGATCCAATCGCCCCCTTGTTAAAAAATTGGCGCGAAGTGTATGGCATCAGCAACGTCGCTGGCGAGTATCGTGTGACCGATTCGCGAGCCGCCCGGCTGTAGCACAAAGTGTATAGCTAGCATCAGCCAACAGCTGTAGTTAGAGTGGATGGTTTTTTTTAATTTAAGTTACCCCATGTTGTGGATCTTTGATCCGACATTGTCGATGGAGGTCCGTTGCATACCGATGCGTGCACAAGAGGTGTTGCTGGGGTTTGGATATATATGGATTACCCTGTCGCGAACTTTTCACAGAGTTTGACAGATATTGAATTACGCTTTACTTCTACTATTACTGAATTGGAAATGTTGAAAGTCATCCATACAGTAGAAGATTTTAGAATTTACTTACATGGATGGTATCCATTTAACTCTAATAACTTATCATATAGCCCTCATATGGTTATTCAAATTTTGCGAGATGAACTGTAGATTATGTCGATGGTCAGAGTGCCTCCTTCAGTATACCTTTGATATCCAACATCATCCAGCCACAAGACTTATAAATTTAATGCATTATACTGTGCTGGTAGTACGGACAGGTGACGATGGACTATTGTGTCTTCGAAAGGCTTATAATGAGGAAGGGCACCCTGGTGTTCAAACTACCATGATCGCTTAGCGTAACTTATCCCAATTTAGAGGCATGAAGAAAGTGACTTGTCACTATATGTTTGCAAATGCCAGTCTAGCCTAATGGCAGAACCCACTGTGTGCGTTCAGGATTTCTAATACCTATTTAGACTCCTATTCTCCCCATGTTGCTTCTTGCTATAGATTCTATAGTCGTAGGTGTTTGGCATTTAATACGTGTGCTAATTATATTCAGTTAGTTATTGATTATCACTCCCGTTACATTTGGGTGCGTGTGGCACTTCATAATACTGCAAGTGCGTTGCATTTTTGTTTGAGATATTTTCGATGCATGGTGTACCCGGGGGGGTTGTTCTAATTTTGTGAGCGATGCTTTTTAAAGCTTTGTCCATGAATATGGTTTCATTCACAAGTATAACACGTCTTGCAACCATCAGGCGAATAGACCTTTTGCAGAATGCGCCAGCGCCGCCTGGTGAGGACGGCACCAACACATCAATGAGGTAACATAACATGGCTGCTATTGCTACATTTCGTTAAAAAGAGATCGCATGGGACATGTTGTGTGCCGTTATGCACAAATACTTGCAGAAATAAAACAGAAAAAGTGAGTTTTAATTAGTTTCTAACCGGCGGACATCTAATGAAAGTGTGGCTTGCGAAAATACGTCGAGATGTTGGCCAAAATATCACAATAAATGTTTAAATCGATTTTCGGACTTGCAATTCATGTGTGCATCGAACTCTTGAGTTATTTCGGAATGATTTGCAAGATTACTATACCATTTAATGTTTTGATTAACCAAAATGTCCCTGGGTGTCATTTTTAACACCGATCATCCATCGCTAAAGATCGACGCCCATCATTGAAATCCGTATTGCCGCACGATTCGTCACCTCATTGAATGGTTGGGCTTTCTTGCACCAGGTGGCGACGTTGGCGGCGCATGCGCAGTAGCGGAAGCGGAGAAAGGTCTATTGCAGATGCTAGTCACGGTATATAGATTAGTATGCTAGTGCTATTTATTCCTTGTAGGGAAGGTCAACGGAAAACCTGAAAACGTTCGATTTTTGACATTTTTAATTTGTACGCCGTAATTTCGTTATTCATTTATTATTAAATTTTGAAAATGCATCGTAAAACCTCTACAACTTTTTACCCTCTATCTTTAACAGTTTTCGATATTTGGGTTTTCAAAAACCATGAATGGTTTGCTAGAGGTCAAAGGCCACGTGCCTATTCGACGCACCCCACCTCATAGCTAATAACATCATGTCGATCAGATTTTTAACCAACTTGGGTTTTTTATAATAAAAAGAAACCACGTTATGTGGATCACCCTGTATAGAAGTGAATGGCATAAACCAAGAGTGGTGTAACTGAAAAAGCATAAAAACCTCAGAAATATGGAAAAATACTGCAAAAACTATGAAAATATAATTTTTTTACATTTCAATATAGAGTAAACTCTGCATTGATGAATTAAATCAAGGGTTAATAATTGAATTGTGAGTTTGCGGATGCGGATCGATTGCTCAATAAAATGGAACGTTCGCCATTTTTTTCTTTCTGAAGGGTTCTGTATCTCTCTCTCAAAAAAAGAATATGGGTGAAAATCTATGGTGAAAATCCTTGGTGAAAATTTAGTGAAATGAGTGCGAAATCGAGAGCGGAACGAAATGACTGAAAGGTAGAAAAAATAGCGAACGATCGAGAGCGGAGAGATGGGATAGCGGTTGTCGCCGCCAGAGGGCGTTGCGGGAAAAATCGAACGATGTCGTTTTCAGTTTGCATGTTGTGGAGCGCAGCGCGGGATCGACAAAAATTGAGCGCGCTTGTGCACAGTTGGCAGCCAGTTGCCATTTGCTTTGTGAGACTCGATATTCGCACGGAGGAGAGGCAGCAAGCAGCAGCAGCAGCATCAAGGAGAAAGTGAGGAAAAATTGGGTTTGTCTGACTGGTGGAAAGCCTAGAATCGCAAGGTCGATGCCCCAAGTGTCATCATGGAGCATCAGTTGCACTTCAAGATGACGTTGACGATGAGAAAAGAACCAGAAGGAGGACCTTTGTTTTTTAAAGTGGATGGTCAACGTTTCAGAAACACAAGGACCATCAAACTTCACGTGGCAACTAACTACAAGCTGGAATTCGGCTTCAAGCCTCAGCAGGTCCTTGAGTAAGTTTTCTATTTTTCATCCTATTATTGTTTTTTTAATTATTATTTTATGGCCGAAGTTTTTATTGGAGATTGTGATTTGGTCATTTTTCTTTGAGTCATTAGGCCCTACCTTATATTTATTTTATCCCCTATTGTTTCGGGATTGTATGACGAATATGTATGTGGGGTTAATTGGTATACATGGTATGCCATTTTGTAATGAATTATGAATGCGGATTTAGTCGATATTGATGAATGAGTTTTGGGAGAGAAAAGAAAACAGATATTATATAAAAATATTGAAAACCCGGAGAAACGAAAAAAAGGAAATTCCTAGTGAAACGAAACTGTGTAGTAAAGTTATATTAAAAGTGGTATTTTTCACCATTTGGGCCAACAAACGTATTGTTAATTTTTAAAAAGTCATTTCCAAATAATTGAATTCGCAAAATTGTAAATTCTGAATTTTCAGCATGGTAGCACTCATGTTTGAATAGTAATGTAACTAATTTACATGTGCTTCGTTAATTAAAGGAGAACGGAATGTTGTTATGTAAGCAGAAATGCAATCGATATTTTCTAATTCCTTTTAATCAAGGGACATGATTTACCAAATTTGCATAAATTATGTATGTATACTTACACATTTTTACGCCATAACATACTACAACATTTGATTTCTTACGAAATTTTCAATTGATATTCTTACACTTGTGTCCTCTGTTTGCTAAATGTAAATTGGTTAATTATTATTCATGAAACAAATTGCTGTGTATGCTCTGTGTTAATTCTTATGCTAATTCATTAATTGGGTTTTGCTCGCTAATTTCGTTTGAAAATTCAGTTAAAGGGGTGATCAGGGGAGGGACTGTGTTAAAATGCTTTGTCCTTTGTTTGTCCCATGGCAAGTGTTTAATCTCCCAAAATATGAATGCCCGTTTTGTCTATATGTTTATTTCTCCTGACTATATACAAATGCTAGAAATAAAGAAGCAAGAATTTCTATTTGAGGCAAGTTTATGAGGTTTTTAACAAACCCAAGATAAGAAATTAAATTGGAAGGAAAATCGTAAGATTGCATCCAAGTTCCTTGGTCATATACATTGAAGTATTGGTTTCATATGTAATTTTATATGTACTAGGACATAGTGCAACTGGCAAACCATGATAACGGCCATTTTATTAAGTATCAGGTTCCTACACATGGCTTTTTTTATTGCCCTTGGGTAGTTATATTAAAGAACATTATATGGAAAGGCATTTGGGTCGAAAATAATGGCTGCTTGTTCTCAGTAAATATATATATAAATACTGTATACACACACACACACAATTTTCATTTCAAATTTGACAAGTGGTGAAATACATCTTGTTAAGTATTTACATGGTGATACAATTTGTGAGATACTTTAAGCCTAACGTGGTGGTTTGGTGGCAGAAATTGGATCAATATTTAGTGTTTGAGGAAGTAATAGACCCCAAAAAGCGGAATTACGGTTGGTGAGGCGACTCTCAATTCAATCAATATAAATGCAATCATTGCCAGTTCACTGTATGTCCATGTCATGTATAAAGGGTTCATATATAGAAACATGTGGACTGTGAATGAATTTCTAGGTGGGATTAGGCCTCGCATATTACGAAATGGGTACTATAACTGCAACTTTTTTGTTGTATTATCTAGGTGTAGTTTCATTTTGGAAGTTTATCCACCAATGAGTGAATAGGCCTATATAGTATACAACTTAATGGGGTAAAAATAAAATATCTAAATGTTTATACTGGTATATGTGCTTATGTACTACTGCTGCCATCTGGTGGGTGTAATGACTTTCTAATGGATGGACTATACATATCCGTCTTTGACATCCACTTGTAGCACTTGTGTAGGCTATGTTATATACATGCATAATAATGGAGAGCTAAATGTGGATAAAATATTGTATTGGTGCCAAATTGCTTCTTCTGTGAAAACAAGAGTAAATCTATATGTAGGCCCTATAGTTTATTGAGGCAATTTCTGTGTAAAGCTCGATCAACAAACTGCATTTAGCTGAAATAAGAAAGAAAATAAGGAGCTATTTTTTCTTGCAAACGTTTGCAGGAATTTCACTGTATATACTGTAGATCTATTTTTAACAGGGAAATAGTAACAGTGCTGGGAACTGAAAATCCACCCAACAGTAGGACTCTTATGTTTTATTGTAAGCAAGGGAAGTTTGCAGCACACAATTCCTTCACTGTATTGTAACAAGGAACAGGATATTATGTGAACTGCGATTAAACCCGGGTTTAATAACTCACATATTTGGTAGATCTATGGCAGCCAATGACGTCACTGGCTTTTAAGTAGCTTAACATGGACTCGATTATCGATCGGTGGCAACGATCAATCACACTATATACCTTTCATGACGATGTGTTCGTGTTTAAAGGGCGTTTTCCCCCCACATGTACTAACTAACACTTAGGGCATGCACCCACGTGACGTCACAGTGACGTCGAACGGATGCAAATATTTTTTCTCTCCCACCTCTCCAAGAAATGTACGTACATTACAGTTGCATTTACCTTGCATTTACGAGATTAAAACCGCGTGAGAAGGAGCCGTATAAAACTCACATCCTCCCGTTGAGTACATGGTCGACCTGCCCACTAGGGGGCGCTTGAAAAGAAATTGGTCCCCGTATGCAAATTAGCAGCAGGGGTAACTGCATACGAGATTCAGTGTCGATATCATGTAGGGAATTGGATGCTGCTTACGTTGATTGATTCCTTTCTATTTTTTTCTATATATTTTTATCTAGAGTAGAAGCAAGTAGAAGGCAAGAAAAATATATCACTATTGATTCCTTTTTGTAAAGGAGCGGAGTTTGAAATGTGGGGAATTTGAGTTTGAAGATTTAATAGCTGGAGAAAAGAGATTTTGTGGTCTTTTCATCGCATGACATGCATGTGGCTTATGTTTGCAGTTGAAGAAAGCAGAAACTGGGTATATAGTAGTTTATGCATTTGTTTTGAGAGTGTTTTAAGGCTAATAATAGCCTGTAAAGCTTGTCCGAGAGTCCATTTCTCTCTTTCTCTCTCAACAGTGTTTTTCTTCAATCACACTGCACATGGAAACGCTCTTTATCTATATCTTTTTCTCTCTTTTTATACCCTATGGCAAATAGTAGTGGAGCAAATATTGATAGAAGTTGCAGGTTAAATAAAGCGCTTTTTATTTTCTAATCTGCAGAAGAGATCCTAAGAATACAAGGATCTATTCCAATCGATTTTCCCCTCAGTTTGTTTTCAAAATGTTGTATTAAAAGCGATGAAATAATATTTGTGTTGAGAATTTTAGGGAGAAATTCATTTTCATTTAATTACTTTAAAAAGATTTTTTGAAATCATGAATATTGTCTAAATTATAACAGAAAGCAAAAGGAACGACAAGTTATGAAAATAGTCTCACGGTAGTCAGTAAGATTAAAATTTATTTGAAATTAGCAAGGAAAATAGTAAATTTTTGCTTGCAGTAACGAAATGTTTCTTGAATATAGTAATTACAAATTAATTAGCGTTTTGTTTGATTATGTGACTTTTAATTAGCGAGGAAAAACTTTAAATGTCTCATTCAATTAAATAAAAAGTGTTTGGAAAATGGTATGTTGGAAGAAATCATTGGGGTTTAATTTGGGATGTTAGGATTTACGTTGTACCATTGGTTGTACGTTTTCATTTCCGGCACGTTGTAAATTGGATTTCTCACCTCGTTCATGTAATTGAACAATTTTGCTTATAAAAGGGCGAGACAAAATGTAGCTTGTCTGCAGCACTCTGCTGTCTTGCAGAGAAGCATGACGGGGTAGCTTTTGCTAGGTTTTGTTAGGTGTACATTGAAACTTGTTCTGGCACCATGTGTAAATTGTAAATATATTACTAATTTAAAACTATACCGACTTTATTTTAAGACGAAATCAATTTAAGTTTTAAACTAAATGCTTTGCAAACTAAAGTTGAATTACCTCCGTAATAAAAGTAGTCATGAACCGAAATGTATTTTGTTTTAAACTTTAATGTACCATGCTTTGATATAAAAATCGATAGTTTTTACGTGAAATACATTTAGTTTTTTATTTAATGTCGATTTTAAAAACTGTTTTGAATAAAGTTAACTCGATTTTGATTACAAAATTATCACTTTCTATAGGATTTTTACTTAAATATGTATAATTATGCACCCGATTGACTTCTGCAAGGTTTTGAATTCCATAAAACAATATTGCAAACATGCATTTAGTATGCAGAGTTGTAAATTTATCAGTGACATCAACTTTAATATTATGCAGGTGTGTTTTTTAATTTAGTATATATTGGTATTGTCGTGATTAATATTGATGGTGCTCATTTCCGGGTGGTAAAAAGTTTTTCGTTATAACACAATGAGAAGTTTTGATTGAACCTTTGTCGTCTTGCATTCACATTCATCTCGAAGATAATTACAAGCAGGAAAAGCAGAAAGCCTTTGGCGAAACAGGAGTTTATTGTATAGGGAAATATCCTTGGTAATCTAACCTGACTTGAGGCACACAATTCGAGTAAACCAAATTTCGGATTGAAAAGTAGTATCATGTTAAACCCATGTTAGATATTAGTTTATCTCGTATTTTTAGTCTCCTTTTATATTGCCTGGTAAATATTGTTGACAACGCTGGCCAATAATTAGATTTCCAATATCACTGATAAAAATGTCCCTAATTTAGAAATTATGATTGAGATGTTAATTTTACAAATGTGGCACGTGTTTTATGCGTTAAAATTTGAACTCGTCTCAATTACTCATTTAAAATTCCCTTCTTCACTTCGTACATAATGAAAGTGTGACTAATTGGAGTAGTTGTGCGATTTGAACGGAAATCTTATTATCCCCATCTTTCCTTTTGTCGAGACTGCTCCTTGGACAGATCGATTTTTGTGAATCAGATCAATAAGTTGCAAAGAGAATAAAGGAAAAAAAACCACAATGGATATCTCGGTTTTCCTTTTTGCAGAATAAACACAAAAAAGTATTGTTTGGAAATACAAGTAGAAGTAACCGTTGTCGCAGATTCAATTTTTTTCTAAATGTATGATGTATCTTTATATCTCCGGGCTTTGTTTTGTTTTAATGGATTTATAATTAATAAATACATTGAAGGATGGCATAAGACCCGAAAAAACAGCAAAAATGAAATCCTACGCTAAAATGGATATCATTATATTCCGTTTTAAATAAACATGGTAAATCTTTCTGGATATTTCACTTCATGTTTGCTGAATATTTTGCTAAAGGGAATTTCTAGTATGTAGGAGTATCTATCTACCTGACTATGGTAAATATTTGATTTAACTTACGCTGCATTTGTCTTATAACAAACAATCACTTTTTGTTGGTGTTTTGTGCGTTGTAAATTATTCAGACATCCACCTAGTTGTTATTCTATTTGCAGTTATTTATTAATGGCTATCAAGTAAATTCTTAATCACATTCCTCTTTTGTCTTTCTACTTCCTAAATAGTTAATCAACTCAGCAAAGGTGGAAAGACTGGAATTAAAATAATAGAAACAAAACCAGGAACTTTTGTAGAAGTACAAATAAAGTATACATAGGACCTATACCATTTTTGAGTACTGAATCAATTTGCAGATTCATTTGGAATTATGTACCAAATAATTTTGAAATCGTAAAAATGCAATTTTGTTCCGTTGCTGTGAATACTTGTTTTGCCGAAATTAACTTTCTTTTTCAGTGTAATTTAATGCATTGGCAACGGTTATTAATGATGTTTACTTGCCTGTTTTTATCAAAAATTAATAAACTGTCTTAATTAGAAAATGATATGACAAGAGTAATTTATGGGAAGTTGGAGTAATTTAAAAATGCAAAACAACCGCAACACCTTAATTACCTTGAAAGACATAAATCCATGAATAATTAACGTCTGGACACGATTAGAATTTTGTCCGCAAAATCTAGGAAATTAAATGTTGAGCAACTTAATTGCCTCATAGTTTATGTTGGGTTTCGCAAATACTGCCCAGGTTTTTATGTGGACATAGTAGTTATTAAAATAAAGTACACAACGTTGTCAGGAGAATGGCTTGGCAAGATGTGGTTGCTATGACAACCACATCCAGCCCGTTCGATGATGGCCCTGAAATGTGTCCTGGGACCATAGAGCTTGCTTGGCACATGCAATATAATTGTGTACCTGCTGCAGTGAGCCAGCGAAACTCAGTTTCCACTGCTTTGCTGTCTGATCTTTGTTAATGATTGCATTTTTGCAGAAGCATCAGTATCCATGGAGGATGTAATCTACCCATTGAGGAAAGGAAATGCGAAACGTCATGCGTGTACACGGCCAGGTGGAGCACTGAAGGAATTCCTCCAACAAAAAAGGGAGAAAGGGATCATGTGCCAATAATACTGAAGGTAGTATAGGTGTTCGTATTAGTTGAACAGTATAAAAAACATTCAATTGATTGCATTTGAAATTGTTTTGTAGATAAAAGACAAGGGCACTTTGAAGATGTCGCTTCAAGCGAAGTACTACAAACCGGCCGATACTCATCACTGCGAATGGGGAAACAGCTTCGGGTTGATAGAGTACGAATGCAATGCCAACGAACATAGGAACCACGTGGATATTGCCAAAGAAACTTTCCGGTAACAATGTACCGGAACCTATTTTAACCCCTGATTATATTGTTATGTGTTTGCAAGCCGAGTGCGCGCGCGACTCCATACGATGGTAACAGCGATTGGTTGGATGGCTTTCTGCGCAGTTGCCTGGCCTAGTGTATTTTTACTATATCTTTCATAGGTATCGATCGGATGTAGAAGAAGGGGGATAACGTTGAAAAATGTACGTGACAATACGAAACGCGCGACGTACATTATTCATTGGAAGTTTGCGAAACTTCTTCGCCGTGGCCTACGATGCATTACTAATTGACCTATACATTTTTCCACTATTTTTTCACCCATTCATTGTGTGAATTATCGTATACGTTCATGTTTATCGGTGTCTAGAAAGGTTTTAAACCTCACTCAGGGTTACTATATATGTAGTTTGTCCCTGCTGTGCTCCAATTATATATATATTATACCTTGATCTTGAGTGGCAAAATGCTGGAAAGTAGACTGTATCCACTTGCGTGACAAAGTTCGACAAAGCAAAATTAAGATTTGATTTAATCTGATATTAATTTGCTTGTCACTAAACAACAGAAGGAAATGTCGATGTCACAATCACGGTTGCTTTTTTCAGCTAAGTTTCACTTGATCGTAATGCCTAATTATAACTAAGTCACTGATGTTATCAAGGAATACAGGTTTTACTGTATTTCATTGCTGCATGGTCCAACTTCTGCCTTTTGTTATATATTTCATAGGTTTTTGTCTATTTATAACGGAAAATTTAAACGAATAGGTTCGTTATATTAATTATACGCGTATACAGGTCAATTTAATAAGCGTTTAGAATGTGTGATTATATTGTCAAAACAATATGCAGGGTAGTGAATTAATGTGTGGAAATTGAATTGTGAGGATGAAGTGGAAAGCGATTTGAATTCTAGCCGTACGTCAATTGTATACATTTTCGGTGTGCCATAGAAAGTCGTGCATTTTAGTTTAGCATACCGCAAAACTACAAATTGATACGTTTGTAATGCGAATTTGCAACCTGAATAGTTTTATGTGACGATTTTACGTAAAATGTTTTGCTTTTTAACTGTGTGATATTTATATACATTTTGACACGTTTCATTGTGCGTAGGCCAACGAGAAATTGTTCCACAGGCAAATACTACATAATAAAACAAGATGCAATATTAATCTTGATGGAACCAATATTTACTCTGATTAAAGCTAAAATTTAACAAGTATAAAGTGTAATTAATGAAAGCGAGGTCTCCGTGTTTTGAATTATACGCGTAAATAATTATCACACTTGTTGGAAATTCTGGACAAGTTTCCTTATAACGTTCAACAATTGTTTATTGGAAATTTTATTATTAAACATTGTACAGTATATAACATGGAAATGTCTATAACATCTACACTCGTATCGAACAATATACGGACGGCCTTTTAGACGTTTCGACTACAGACATGCAAACTTGCACCTGTTTTTGTTTACCTAATGTAAAACACTTTACCAGAATATTCACGTTCACAGTGTCTATTTAATAAGGTGTAACACAACCACTTTTCACACGTTCCCAGTCCAAATATTACGCAGCAACACGGTAACTTTGCCTGATATGTTCACGGTATAATCACGGTACAAAGATTCATGGGAAAACAGGAACGACTTTGATGTTTTATATGGCATGCAGCATATACATAAATATGATGTTACTTTAGGCGTTTACAACTGTTTTTTATGTATGTATTTGTATTGATACCGAAATATGTATTTAATCACAACTGACAATATGTATCACAGTTGCGTACGCAGGTATACAATACACTCTACATACATTACACACATTGGTAGAATGGCAGTGGTGTAAATTTTGACGCCTGAGCAAGAAATCATCTTTTTCAATGGAAATTGCTTCATTTTGAACTGTTTTGAAGCGCGTACAACAAGGGTTTGAAAGAAATTATCCATGTGGTTTGTGTATATAGTCCGGTACCTTTAAATACAAACTGTGCAAAACTATACTTTGAAACTATAATTTATTGTTTATTTTTTCTGTTTAACCTTTTTAAATATTGTTTATCATATTGCTTAACGTGTTGATTGCAATTATTTAGATGGTGAAGTTAATTAAGAGACGTAATTGTTTAATGCTCCCTCAGTATGAATCCAATAATGTGTTTCAACAAGGAGTTTCAATGCAGCATTAAATAATCGCTTTTGTTTTATTTTCAGATTGTCAGTTAATTATTTATATAGGTGGGTAATGAAAGGCATGATTTTCCAATAAAAGGGTGATGTAGACTTTGTCCAATGATAAGAGTAAACCCACGTGCTATTATGGCAGGAGTGATTCTCGTGTGTCAATATAATTTGAAATATGTAGTTAGGACGTTGGAAACAAAGTATGGGAATTATTTAGGAAATAATTAAAACTCTTGAATTTGTATGATATTATGCATACTAAAAAATTTCGCAAGATGTACGTGTACAAAGATATGCAGAAAGTTATAAAATTCTGCAATTATTACATGATTACTTGTTTAGTTGAGTGCTGTTATTTCTGCTATTTCAACCCTCTTGTTGTAGCAGGATCAAGAATACATGTTAAAATGCCATTCTGAAATGTGATCATTATAAAATTCGGTGTGGAAAGAAATGGAATCTCCCTTCAAGCAAAACAAATGAACGTAAAAAAGGAAGCAATTGTTTGCTTGGTAAATGGAAAATGTCATATACAAACCATGAACATGCAGTGTAAGGTAGACAATATGTTTGCACAACAATGGCCGTCAGATCAGGCTGCGAATGACTCTTCGGGGATCTCCGTGTAACGGACGGGAGGAGTTTCCTTCAGCAGGACACTGTTTCTTGGAGGACAACTGACACAACGTCTGAAGAAAAGCATGATTCCAAATGTGGCGAACACAGACAGTGACAGGCCAAAGAATATCACGGAGCCGTAAGTTTCCGGTCTACTCAGAGCAATACCGATGCCACTTCTGTGACCGGTACTACTTATTCGACCACGGCCCATCATCGGTGACCCTCTACCAACCGACATCGACTCTGCACCCTTAGAAATGTTGGATGATGGTTCTAAAGTTACATTCCAAGTGTCGGCAAAGGTTAGAAAAATAGTCGAGTTGGAAGTATTGTTGAGCTGAAGGCCATCATCTTTCGGCTTTGAGCCTTCAGTTGAGCTTTCTTCCAACGTTGAATGAAAGTTTGGCCTGGTGTTACTATTTGTATCTTTGTCACAATTTGCTTTTAAGGTCAAAGACTCGGAGTTGTTGAGATGCGTTCTCGCCACGCTCGACGATTGCATGTCACGCAGACCGATCGACCAGACTTTGACACCGTGAGAACAGGAGTTGGGTTTGGAATAGTGGCACCAGTTGGAAAAGTTAGTATCCAGGATGAAAAGTTGGTCTTTGACGCACCATAATGGCGTTTTACCTCGAGGACCATCTGCTGGAACAATGGGTACGTCTACCATACTCCATTCGCTCGTCTTGGAGTGAAAAACTAAACCTGTTTTCATGTTGGCAGATGGATGAAAAAGCCAGAAGTTATCGTTGGAATCGAGGCATGTGGCACTGTGGAATGGAGAAACAATTGGCGTGGATGGTAAGTTGGTTACTAATTCGGTCCAAGTACCAGAAGACGTGTCTAATGTCCATAATTTGTTTGGTGAAAGGGCATATAACAAGTTTGCACCTTTCGATTTGGACTTGGACCATCTGTAAGACTCGTTTAAGGCTGTTGATGGAACATCTGCTGGAGTTAAAGTAACATTACGCCATTCTTTTGTTGACATGTCCAACATGCGTAAAATGTTACCGCGTGTTAGTACCCATAGATACGCTTCGGTGCACCACCAAGCCACAATGTCCACTGGATGCCGTCTGTCCCGTTGCCTTTCCACCTCCCACTTGGATGAGTTGAACAGGAAGTACTTGGTTTCACAGCTACTACGCAGTATGACAAGGTGAGCGTTATGCTGTCCGCAAAGGCCTATCGTTGCGTGGGCTGGGTCAGGTGGATCTGGAACGTGGCTCCTCTTCACCCATTCACCGGAAACAATGCTGTATGACCAGAGTTCTGTTTGGTGGGTCACATTGTTACATGCCAGCATCCACGTGACTCCTGAACTGTTGTCTGTCCACGATTTGAATTCGTCTGACGGGTCAAATGTCAGGTTTGTGTTGCTCATTAATCTCCAGCCTGATTTGAAATAAAATAACACCGATTATTAAATGGTCCAAACAATAATTATCAATATAATCTTTGCTAATTTGTAATCCGAATTATCAATTTATGTTATTATACTATCATACAGTTCCATACATAATTTAGATTTCAGGATATTTAAGCTTTGATTGCAATGTATTTGTATAAATAGTATTTACTCAAGTTGCATTGGGAAAATTATACATATTTGAAATCTGTGTTGGGGATAATTAGTAACATACCATAGCAAATTTAGTGACATCACCGTAAGCAAATTTATGACTTTTTTTACGAGTAAGTTGCCTATAAAAATTAATCATTATTATAATCAGGTGGACCTATAAAGGGCATCAGATTAAAAGCCCTGCTAAACTCAGCTCGTTATTTCCTGATTGGATAAATATAGGACAAAATTATTACCACAATAATTCCTGGGTAATATTAAACAAACTGGGTCGGCAAACAAGCTTTGTTGTTTTGCCATGAAGCTCCTATATATATAATAATGTTTCTTTTTTATGTCTCTATTCAGATTCAGAATAGAAGAGGATATTTAAGCTTGAATTGGAGTTGTTCTTGCAAATTGTTGCTGTAAAAAATAATGCAATCCTCACCCGAAGTCATCGTTAAATGCCCTTTCGACACCGTGGCGTAAAGGATGAGTAGGAAATGGAAAGCCTTAGTGCTGCTCATCTTGTCTCATTTGCATATCCTAGAAAAGAAAACACAAATAGATACTTCATTTACATAATACGTAATAGAAGTGGTTTGCAATTTCAGTGTTGGTTAAGTGTACGCTCGTAATTAGCATACAGCGATTGGTTTAAAGGTAACATTTGCCTCACCCTGTATTACAGAATATGTATAAATACTGTAAATATATAGCATGCAAAGTGAGCTGGGTTTTAATGCAATCGGTCGATATTATCGATCGGCTGGGTGAAAATATCCGAGTATATTTGGCGTGACACTTGCGGCAATTACGTGAATGCAATACAGTAGTTATCTCAATTTACGACATGTGAATGTAATTATTATACCACACAATCGGTTGATTAGTAAACTGAATGGTGTTTTATTTTACCTAAGCAATTTATTGACTGATAAAATGATACGAATGTAATAGGTCAACAGCTTTAACTTTGAAGAGATTTTTCCAAGTAATTATATAGTTATGTAAGTGTAACTTTTTGACAAATATATGCATACGACCATCTGAATTCGCTGCATTAGAAAATGAATTTACACACTGTGTTACAACGGAATAAATTAAATATTCATGCATACCGCATCGTATATGCTAAAATGGCTGGTGTACATTTTGCATACATTATGCTAAAGTTATTAGTTTATAGTTGATTGGCAAAAATAAATAGGAGTACATTATACAGGTTCAGGATTAAATTTGGGAATTCAATAATTTTTGTAGATATATAATGCATTTTTCGAAGAGGAGGGAGGGGTATGCAAAAATCTAAAATTGTGATGATATAATTTATGGATTATCTTTTATGCTATCATATTTGTCACTATATTCTTGGTTGCAAATAAGAAATGTGTTCGTAATTGAATGACAAGGAAAACGCCCAAAAACATTATCAGTATCAATCCGGTTGTTGCGCTAGCTTTCAGTAAAATTATATTATATAGTGCTCAGAAAATCGAAACTAATGTGTATTTATGTTAAATTTGCTTTAATTGTTTGCTCATTTTGGAGATATATAAATATGTATTTTTTTTCTGCAGATGGAACATTTTCTCCATTTAGTTAAGATTAATGTATATTAAATTTAGGTGTGCGGCATCATGCGAGCAAAAATCGATCGGTGACACCAAGCATCATTTGTTTTCTTCACTCGGATAAAATATGTTGAATTTCGTATTATTTTTTACAAAATTATTTTCTATTTATGTAATCGCATGAAATATATTGATTTTAGTATTTTCTTTCCTTCGCGAGATATGCGTGCTTTTCGGTAAGAAGACTTACAAGATCAAAATGTGTAGCTAATTTGTAAAGAGTAATAGATGGCCAGTTAATTGCTTGGAACATGTTAGCAAATATGCAATATATTGGATGCACTAACCTAGAGTTTAGAAGAATTTGTTGATTTTTGGATTGGTTTGGTGTTTTGCTGAGAAGCCATCTGCAGGCACTCGCCTCCTGCAAAACTCTCCCAAATCCTCTTCTGTTGCTGCCAAAACCTGCTGTTATCGATTCACTCAAGCTCTATATCGATTCCTTTCGATTTATTCTCATTGCGTGTCTTTCAACAATATATTTAATATTTTATTGCATATTCTCATCTCGATCTGTTACAGCATGTATGGTCTAGCTTTTGCCGGAGTTCATCAGCCTGATGAATGAAGGCAAAAACAGGAATTTTAGAGAGGCCATTTTAATATTATGTTGTTAGTATTATACAATTAATTAAACTACACTTTATCCTGGTGGAGCTGGATTTGATTTGGGCGCCATCTTAGATGAGCGTTATCAGAACAATTACAGTGGAACCTGCTTATAACTATTAAAGTTGAAAATGCAAAGCCATTCAGTTCGATTTGTTATAAGTGGACTTGCAAAAGAAATGTTTTGTTATTGTTGTACTAAACTATTTAGATGACAAAAGACTAACATATTTGCAAAATCTCCATCTTACAGAAAAATACTGCAGTTTGTGCAATTTAATGGTACTTTTTTACGTTTTTATGAATGAAAAGTGCCATTAAATTGCACTTTTTATGAATGAAAAGTGCCATTAAATTGCACAAACTGCAGTATTTTTTCTGTAAGGGTGTTAAAGGAAAGTTTATACACAATTAACTTTAATTTCAGGAATATATAAACGACTATTTTAAGCAATGAACACAGTTTTGTTTAATGGTAAACTGCATGATATGGTTTTGTTACAAAATCTCTGTGGAAATTAATTAGTAAAAACGTTATTTGCGGACTCAGTTTCCAGATATATACAGGGTGTAGATGTGAATATGTCAATTGAAGCACCTTGGTCAAAGGTCAAAGCTTGGGTCAAAGTAATGGCAAAGCTAGGCAAACCTCCTAATTCAGTACTGAATTAATTGCCCCGTCAAAATGTACGTGCAAATAACTTTTTACTATATTAAAGAATAATTATGCTGTTGATGATTTAATTGTACATATGCACGCGGAAGTGTTTAAATTATGAATTTATAAATTACAATCCTTGGTTCTTTGTTTCAAATTGTAATGCATGTCACCGCTAGATGGCGCTGGCTTGCGCGTCCCGTTTCGTTCGCAGCGAGAATTTCCAAGGTGACCGATTTCGGCGTCGGCGTTTTTGCATGTGGATGCCGGCTCATCTTTGTTGTCTACATGCAGTATTCGATGTTTTAATTGATAATATTGTTGCCTAGCGGATAGTATGGACAGCCAAGGGCGCAAAATTATAGTCTGCGACAACGGTACTGGTGTAAGTTTCATGCAATATGATAGGGCCATTTTCATTCGTTATTTTTTGCCTACAATTCCATTTCATTGCGTGCATGGTTTCTCTCTCTCTGTATAGTTCGTGAAATGTGGTTACGCAGCTGCAAACTTTCCAAAGTTTATATTCCCGTCATTGGTTGGCAGACCGATGATCAGAGCCACAAATAAAATTGGAGAAGTCGAAGTTAAGGTATGCACATATATGCTTAAATTAATTGCTTAATTCTTGGCTTATTTTTATAAAAATACTATTGCATGGGTATACCGGATATAATATGTATTGAATTGCCGGATATCCTGTTAAATATATGTCCTTCATACAGTTTGCACGGTGTTTAATAGTGCTAAATCAGACCTGATGTATTAAAATATATAAGTTATATATATAATGAATATGAATTTCCAACGTTCTGTCTTGCCTTGCTAAGGATAATATGAACAACTTGCAAGTGAGTATATATTCCATAAATGGTGTACATTTTAAAGTCCAATAATAATTTATTGAATGGAACATGATAATTATTGGATAATGTCGCCATTTTCAGGACCTTTTAGTTGGTGATGAAGCAAGCAACTTGAGGTCTCTGCTTGATGTTAATTATCCAATGGAAAATGGAATCGTTCGCAACTGGGATGATATGGCACATCTTTGGGATTACACATTTGGAGCCGAGAAGATGAACATTGATCCGAAAGAGTGTAAAATATTACTCACCGAGCCTCCAATGAATCCCATCAAAAACCGGGAAAAAATGCTAGAGGTTCCTGGCTTTGTATTCACTGAAATTCAAGTACTAAAAATACACGTACATTGACCCAATCAGTCTTTAATTGCAGGTGATGTTTGAAAGATACGAGTTTGCTGGTGTTTACATTGCCATTCAAGCTGTTTTGACACTTTATTCGCAAGGTAACTTATATAGATATAGTCGTATATTGTTGTCATCCACAGGAGATCATTCAAATTAGATAATTGTGTATGTTTGTAGGTCTTCTAACAGGGGTAGTTGTGGATTCAGGAGATGGAGTGACACATATATGCCCAGGTTTTCTAAAAATGGGTTTCAATATGATCAAGTAGTGCGTAATGTTGTGTTATGGCTCATAGTGTACGAAGGCTATGCTATGCCTCATCTCACCAAAAGGCTAGACATTGCTGGACGGGATATCACTCGATACTTGATAAAGGTATGTTTCAGTTGCATTTTATCATGAACATTTTGTGATATAGTAATCGGAAATCTTGTAAAATCATCGGCCACGTTGATGATTTTTTGAAAGATGTTATTTTATATCACATGAAATGTTTCAAATGATCCATTGGCATCTTGTTGCCCGATTTCCTAAATTGTATTTATAATACTTGAAGCTTTTATTGCTGCGAGGATATGCTTTCAACCACTCAGCTGATTTTGAAACCGTTCGAATTATGAAAGAAAAATTGTGCTACATGGCTTATGACGTAGAACAGGAAGAAAAGTTGGCACTTGAGACTACCGTTTTAGTTCACCCATTCACGGTATGGCCGTAAAAACATACAGTATTTCTAGGTTAAAATTGTATGACAGTGTCAGTTCACCTGATTCATACTTAGCTTCCTGATGGGCGTGTTATCAAACTGGACCGGGAGAGATTTGAGGGTCCCGAAGCGCTGTTTCAGCCACATCTGATAAATGTCGAGGGCCAGGGTTTGGCAGAATTAGTTTTCAACACAATCCAAAGCGCAGATATTGATATTCGTCAAGAATTGTACAAACATATTGTCCTGTCTGGCGGATCAACAATGTACCCGGGTTTACCGAGTCGGCTCGAAAGAGAGATCAAGCAACTGTACCTCGATCAAGTGCTAAAAGGAGATTCAGAGAAACTTGGAGTCAGTGTGTTTTTGTATTGGGAATTTGGAGCGGATCGGTAAAATAATGCATTATTCTGTGTACGTAGAAATTCAAGATCCGCATAGAGGATCCCCCGAAGCGCAAGGACATGGTTTTTATCGGCGGGGCAGTCCTTGCGGAAGTCATGAAAGACAGGGAATCTTTCTGGATGACACGCGAACAATATCAAGAGCACGGTGTTAGAATCTTGGACAGTTTTGGCATCCGGACTACCTAATAATTTTCTTGCCTAAATCCTACCCACGTGCTGCACGTGATAATATTACCACTAATACTACTAAATATAAATTTGAATCGGACTTCAGAAAAGCTCAGATGCAAAATTGTGATAAGATTAGTGCAATATAGACCAAAGATCGGTTCGATGTCAAGCCAATACAATTTACGCTAGTAATAATTGGTGTTATTATAATCAAATTGTCATGTGCCAACCAAACTTGAACTCAAATAGTAGTGTGGTTATTTCATGTTGTCAGTTTTGTTAGTAGTCGTGCATGTGGCTCCTCAGCTTTATGTTTATTGAGATTTACGTGGCCTTATTACTTATATTCCTAATATGAATCTTGCGATTTTCCAATCCTGTCTAGTCGTAGCATGACGCATCAGTTGCAATGATACTCATTTATGTTATAACCCTTCCTCATTGTGGAGCAGCTAAATATCATTTTTCATATACATGCTATTTTCAGCTCTTTTTCCCCAAAACTCGCTGCTTGTGCGCTCTATTGAATGTTAAATTGTGCACAAATTGAAATCAAAACTGGTAACATGTTAACGTATAGAAAAGTTTTGACCGTTTCAGTTTTTCTTCTGCTGCATAATACACTGTATTTTACTTGATAAGTGTTTTTTATTAAAGTTTTCGTTAAATATTTGTAATTGAATCATATCATTGCGTATAGAATTTTTAGAACTCATTTTGTGGATTGTTGGGTATGTATGTAGTGTTCATGTCAAAGGGTGTACGTGGCTAGCAACTTAACAATTCAGTTAACATGGCATTGCACAATGGCATTGCACAATTTTGTATTGCAGGCAATTAAAATAATCACATCTGTAAAATTTGATGCAAACCATAAATTGATGTCATGAAATGAGTTAAGTAAAAACTGTAGAGTACTTAACTCATTTGGAAATGCGGCTTTTCCATTTGTAATTTTTATTACTGGTGACCGTTTATATTTGGGAATAATATATCTCTAACCATTGGGACAACCAAAAATTCTGGAGAATATGCATTTTATAGAAACTATTAGGTCAACGGTGGAATTGAAAATCCACTAACCAATTAATGTGAAATTAGCCAATTTTGTAGTACAGGGATTCAACTTAAAGGACAACCGACAAGGTTTTGGAACCTACCCTGAAAACTTTCACCCTAACTGAGCTAATGCCACAAAAAATCG
>JAQIWR010000429.1:0-21154 GCA_034695945.1 Glomeris hexasticha
TACTTGCGCCGTAATTTACCATGCGCCGTAAGTGCCCATGCGCCGTAATTTACCATGCGCCGTCAGTGACCATGCGCCGTAATTGACCATGCGCCGTCAGTGACCGTGCGCCGTAAAGTACGCGCCGTTTTGTCTGCGACGTGTTTGCCGACGCCATTATTTCTGCGCTATATTGACGGGACACCACTTTGTAATATGCGGTTTATCACAGTTCTTAATTACTAGGTATGAATAATTATTATTGTAATAATGCACATGCAATTAGTAAGATATAAGCCTTTCGCTTGCCTTTACTGCGGCAGTTTTACGTATACAGGGTGATTCAAAAGTCCTTTGAACCCCTTATAATTTCCAATCCGTACGCAAATTGTGTAGGTTGATAAATGGCACATATTGTACAGGCCATGCATGGGCAGTGCAATGGTGTGGTTGTTGTCAGCCAAAGTAATTTGGAACATGCCGTTCCAATTTCTGAAATCCTTATTTTCGATGGAGAGGTAGTTTCAATTGGGGGTATGTGAAGCATGGCACACTGGTCATAATAACAAATAGTCATCAAAATCGGTTCATAACAGACCTAGGAATCAACAACTGAAGTTTGGAATGGTGTGTCACATGTATTGCCAGTATGCCTCACTGTTCGCGTCATATGCAGTGAAGTGTGTAGCCACGTTGTGTATAGAAGAAGGAATGCAGCGGTTCAAAGGACTTTTGAATCACCCTGTATATTATCGCGTTGATATTTTTAGGATGGAAATTACATCTAAATAGCTTATAAAGCTACAACGCAGTCGTAATTAATAGAACGAAAAGTAATCATTTATGAATATCCTAGTATAATAAACCCAACTTCAACACTGGAAAATGTAGTTTGGACCATTGTTCCGCATGATCACATATAACACTACTTACTAAAATTGATGCTTTATAAGGTTCTCATTGTATTTTATAACTCATTGCTATACATTAATACTACATTACTGGTACTATGGTGATGATATATTCAGGGAAGGAGAATTATTATAAAAATATACTAAACTATACTGCTTTGCAGCTAACTATTTACATTGCCACCCCTTTGACCTGATAGGCCTTGTTTGTCCTTAACTTAATAGCCTAGGGACACAATGGATAATTATAAATGTAAGCAATTAAGTTAATTGCAGTGAGGACAAAGCAGGCCCCTCAGGGCAAACGGGTGGAAATGTAACTATTTAGCTGCAAAATGGTGTATATGCGTAAGATTTTGCAATGTAAATCAGGGATTGTATTCTTCATGTGTTGAACAATTTGCACAAATTTGTTTATGAAATATCAAAACCAAATTGTTTTTTGCTTTGGTTCAACTTTTTGTGATGAAGCCTTGTGACATACACGTGAAAACGTCAGTTAATTTATTGCTCGTTCTTCATTAGAAATGTTTTAAACTTTGCATATTCAACAATGATTAACTCCAAAGTTAAATTAAATATTATGAAACAAATGCAATTCATTTGAATTATTTGAGATTTACTGAATCGTTGAACGCTGCTCGAGAAGGAAATGTAGCAAAGTATCCCGTCCAATACAATATTAATAAAATGTACACAGTTAACTGAAGTACAGGTATAGATAGCATAATAATAGTTAAATACAACTTGGGATTACTGTAATTAAGGGAAATTCTGACCGATTTTACATGTTTACAGCTTGGCGAGTGATGTACAATGTTGCATTTATTGAAACTGTGTAAATACTTGCCATTTTAATGTGACAAAATTGCATTGCCTCAAGGTTATTTGCTCTTATTGGTGATTTTTATAACAATGTACAGGTTTTGGTTAGGTACATAACAAACTTTGCGAGCTTTATTAGCTTCGGCTTTGCAACACGATTTCTAAAGTGCTGTATTAACTGTGATGCACAATATGTGCTTGCTATAATTTGGGATATTTAATATTGTCATATTATGAAGTGTGTTGTTTCATACGGAATATTCATACAGATATGATGGAATGAATGGTATGTTCGGGTTGCGAAATAAATATGGATTTATTGAGTAAAGTTCTCTAAGCAAAATATTGTGCAATGTATTACTGAAATCGAAATGATGCACACACAATTACTCATTTATGTTTATAGAAATTAGTTTATAACTTTAAATATGAAAAACTGTTTAATTCATCTAGGTACACTATTGGCTGCTATTCCCTATTCATCCTTTTCACGCAACATCAATTCAATGATTCAGGTACAATTTAATAAATAATAACGATTTATTAACCACATATACTTGAACACAAGATATTAAAATTAGAACTAAATGACAAGTTTTATATGATATTAACAAGTATTATACTTGTTGTATATTCGGCGTGCAAACAAGACTATAGGAAATGTGACCTAAATCCGCAAAGTTCCCAGAAGTTCCTGCACATTCAGCGAGTACTGCATTCTGTAAGATCCACACATACATTTGTAAGTCAGCACTATGTATTTGAATGCAATATAAATTTATACCTGTAATATGCCACAATTGGAACTCATTTCTAGATTTAGGTCGTTGGTTCGCATCGTCAGACGTGCCCTCCCGGATTTTAATATTTGGATCTTTCCCAGAAGGCCATCTTGGCAGTTTGCTAGTCCATCTGCTGCTGTCGATTGCTGCACATAACCCGAGTTAGTTTGTTTCCAAATAGATTTTGAAAATTCTAATCCTACTCACATCTGTCGTTTGAGGCTTTTCATCGGTTGTCGCGTTAGGAACAACGCCAGGTTCTTGCTTGATGACAAGTTTTTCCATTGCGTTTGAGACAGCAAATGAATAATCGGGGACTTGAAATAGGATTAGATTATCTGGAAAATAATAGTAAATTGTTTACAATGAAATGCTTAATTATGGCAAACAAACATTGTATTTTCCAAATTGCCCCTGTATATATAAAAATCAATTTTGCCAACTTACCAGCATTATCATCTGAGAAAATATCAGCTGGCGTAATCACAGGCACTGTTTTTGTATCTGTTAATTTAGTCTCTATAATACTTTCTTTTTCTTCTACTTGCTCATCATCGTCACTCGGCATCATACGCCTTAGTTTAGCTTCGATATCATCATCATCATCGATGTCCACCTCCATCTTGACAACATCTTGTGGTTCCTTTTTTATCTTAACTTTTTCTATTAAAAAAACCTTCCTGTTAACAAGTTAATCATGATACTATACACCTATGATACATTATTTCACTAACTTTGTGTTTTTGGTTTAACCGGACTGCTGTTTGATTTAACAGTTTTTAACTTCACTTTAGTTTCAGCTGCTTTTTTCTGCCTTAATGTCAGATTGACAGGGAATAAACTTTCATCTCCTTCACCCATATTGCCATCATCGATGAACTAAGCAATACAATTTGTTAATTAACATTTTGTGATATTGGATTATTAGGAATAGCGTGAAGCTAATTACGTCATCTCTTGTTAGTTCACGAAGAGTGTTTTCCTCCTCCTCCTTAACATAAATGAAATCAACTGATGCATCAATCTT
Organism: Glomeris hexasticha; assembly: GCA_034695945.1. Lineage (NCBI taxonomy): Eukaryota > Metazoa > Arthropoda > Diplopoda > Glomerida > Glomeridae > Glomeris > Glomeris hexasticha. The sequence goes on from JAQIWR010000429.1 coordinate 3,525, forward strand.
TGGCTTTGGACAGTCCATAGATGAAAGATCGCTACCGCTATAACCACGCGCACCGCCTACGCAAACGACAAATATTTTCAATTTATGCAGATTCAGTTAATTTAGGTTGAGGGTAAGAAATAAATTACGCCTGTGAATCATTTTCTGGGCAGGTCCTTCGGCAAATATAGAGCCTTCGCTTTGAATGAGTTGCCCGCGTCCTCGGCCCCGGCCCCTTCCGCGACCGCCGCGGTCTTCCCTTTGGCCACGTCCTCTTCCACGTCCTCCTCGGCCCCTTTCAGAAGGTACTGCATCCCTGCACCAGTAACATCACAATTTACATGTCAGTATTTTTGATGTTAACTTATTTATTTTACAAACACACAAAATCCCAGATTTCAAGCAATAAAATACAGGAATTTTGTGCTATAAAACCAACAGTTTTCAAGTATTTTGTCATATGTTAATACACATCATGTAATGTTTTATACACTTGATTTTAAATGAATATACCCAAGTTTGGCATTTGTTGGTGCCGCGTTGGATGCTGCGATATTTGGGACAAATTTCTTCCTAGTTGCTCCACCTAATGTAAGGTCCCTTCCAATAAGTAGTGATGGCAACCTGCATTACACAAAAGTATTTTCATTATACTATACCATATGTTTGAATTATTATGTAATTTGTATTCAATTAATTGCATATAATTTTCAGTACCGTCCCCTGGCCAGCTGCCTTGAAGCACCTCTTGGAAGATTAGAAGCCATTATTTGGTCACGAAACCTTCGTTTCCATACACTGCGCGATCCAAAGAATTAAAATATTAAAGCAAGGCTCTGCAATAAAAATTAGTTCACAAACATGTTAGCTATAACAAGTTACAGATCTAGAGTTGTTATTTTACCTAGTTATCTCGTCAACATGTTGCAAATACAAATTAATATTTTAAAATATTGTTTGGAAAGCTTCAGCAATCGTGGTTCTCCGAGAAATCACTTTTACGCATCCGCTACAAACTCGGTGTCATTTTTCCTTTACCTCCTTTATCACAAAAGTATAGAGTACAAAAGTAGGCTTTGCAGCGCCCTCTAGTAACGTTTTTGAGAGTTCCTATCTCTACGGCGCTACTGCCATCGATCGTTCACTGTCACTGCGACGCAATATATCGATAGTATCGATTCAAACGCCGTCGTTGAGCGAGGCATGCTGCGGTGACTTCGTCTCCCTTTCTGCGTGAAATCACCCTCAAATTCTCGCGTAAATTACGCGGAAAGTCGCTGTTAATTTGAAAACCGAGTCTCGGCCGTTGCAGACGTCGTCCCACCTGCAAAGTGTTGCAGAGTTTTGTGAGTATTAACGAGTTTTTTGACGATTTTCGTGGAAAACGTGCCGGCTTTACGTTAGGCCTAACAAACGTGTTTTGATCGCTTGGACGCAAAAATTTGCCCGCATTTTTTCTCAACCCATATCTTCGGCAAAGGTAAACAAGAGGGCGATGGGGGTCGACGGTTTCGGCCCGCTATTTCGTAGTTTTGATGCGTAATAATGCGCGATTGATGGAATTACATAATTACGAACGGGTTCGAGTCGTTTCGCATCTCGTGACAATGGCGCTCATCCAGTTGTCACATTATTGAATTGTCCGCCGAGTTGAGAGGAAATAGGCGGAAATTCATCTGGATTCGTTCGTACGATACGGTTTTGAATCGTATTTTGGGGCGGTTTTGCGCGAAATAAACCGAAAAGGGTTGCTGGAAACTGCGTATGACGTCGTGAAGATGGCGCTGTTTCGATTTCGATCATCTCTTTGTTCGCATCGAACCTTCAAAATACTGTTGTGAGTGAACTTGTCTTGCAAATCACCTCGTGACACACTGCAATCGATAAATATAACCGAAATCAAAGTAGTTTGCAACATCCACGCCTTTTTTCCCCATTATTCTTGTGTGTTTGTTTACCTGTGCTAATAATAAAAGGTAAATAATTATGTATCACAAGTAAAATGTTTTGTGGAGAAATGTGATTTGGATTTGTGAAAAAACCATGTATAATTGCAGAAGAATATTTTATTCCTACATAATAATGTTTTGTTTTGTTATATACCAACTTTAGGTTTCTGGAGGAGCTAAATTAATTGTCATTTGTATATGTATTGGAAGTAATAATTTTAGTTTTTTTATTTAATATTAATTGCAGAAGAATGACTAACCACGCAGTAATTTCACTTGCATTGGTGGGATAAAAAGCAACAATATTCAAGAATATTTCTAAATAAAATTTAACATAAATTTATTGTATACTTTTGTGTAGTAAAAGGAATTATAAAACAATACAAAAGTGGGAATTGTGAATAATGTTTAATTATTATTTATGAAAGGAAGGAAATCCTAAAGCATAATAATTATTAGTAGGTATTGAATGTTAGATGTTTAAAATAATAAAACAATTGTGAATAATGGTGCCCAATTTCCTTGAATACGGTACCGGTACTGTACATTTATTGCACTTGATATTAAACTAATTTTCCTTGTTTTTTTTTGCAGGTACCAGAGGTAAATCCTATCAAGTTTCTGAGAGTGAAAACCCATTGTTAAGCTTTGGTCATGGTCATGGAATCTGGGGAAATGTCGCCCACTCCCAATTTGGTGGGATTGGAGTTTGTGCGCCAATATTACACCATTTTGAGCAGGGCACCTTGTCACTTGCACAGGTGAGAAAATCAAGAACCAAACCACAAACAATGTCAATGTGTGAAATGCTTTGTTATTAGAGCTTGGCAAAGCGAGTCATTTTGACAGTTTACGTTGTGAGGAGCAATTACAAGTGTGAAAATTAGCAGTAATGTGATTTAGGGTTCTGTACAAGGTGTTATTCATTTTAGTGGAAATTGCTATTAAAATGGGAAGAAATGTTAATCATTTTATTATTTATTTTACTGATGTTGTGTACATGGCATTGAGAATGAGTATATAAAAGAATCATTATTGACATTAAAGTGATTCATAAAATATCTATCAGCAAATACTAACCTACTTCGAGCTCAGAGTAATAATTACTTTGTTGAAATATTCAAAATTGTGGTGAATCATTTTGTGCTTGGCATAATATTCTGAGATTGAAAACATTTCTGCAGTTAAATTATAAAGAATTGAGAAAAGCAATGTTGCAATACTTTCAGTAATCCTTAATATCATTTGCGAGAAATTATTGTGTAAACATGAACCGGGTACTTGATGATTTTGTAGCTGAATATTTTATCACGGTAGTTAATAACGTAAGAGAGAATTGGATATGTAATATGTTGTGCTGCACTTGCTCAATCCATGTTGTTTATTTAAAATTACTGCAAATAACATAATGTATATACTGTATTCTGTTTTATGAAATTAATATATATTACTTTTGGGTTTTGCAGGTTTTACTTTGACCGGTCATCGTTCATCCATGACAGCAGTGATCCCCTGTGCAAGCAAAAGGAAGTTGTCTATGGTCAAAGGGTAAATATTAAGATTTTAAACAGTCAACAATTACAGTAAAATGCATATAGTTATGATGATGTAATTTGCGCCAGAAGAGCTAGTTGGGTGCTACATTGCCTGTAGCAAATAAACTCGCTATGCAACGTTGTAGAAAAATCACACTGAACATTTTATGAGATTTTAAGATACATTTCATTTATTGAGTTGAGTTGTATGAAATTAAGGATTTTATTCTCTGTGCAGGATATTCACGAGCGGATCTTGCAACTGAATTTCAAGGATTGCTACACCAAAATCAAGCAGATTGACAGTCATGCTACACTCGGAGATGGAATTGTTGTCCAGGTAACAACAAATAAAACCATGTCAGGAATGATGTATATTACCTGAGTAGTTGGGAGTAATTAATTGGCGGACATCTTTGAAGGTATCCGGTGAGCTTTCCAACAACAGGAAGCCGATGCGCAGGTTCATGCAGACTTTTGTGCTCGGCTTGCTGTCGCCGATGAAGTACTACGTCCACAATGACATCTTCCGTTATCAGGATGAATACCCCGATGATGATGACACCGAAGGACAAGAAGGTTGCACGGGTGAGTACGCGTAACGTATAATGCGGTGATACGAATTGAATAAATGTAAAGTACGCGTATGGTATTCTTTCAGAGTCAGAAGTTGAGGAAGATCGTGCGGAACTACCGGAGTCTCCTAATAACATTACGGATGCATCTGTAGTCAGCGACTATGACCAAGCACCATTGAAGTGATTACTTTTCTTTAATTACAGTCTCTAAAAAATAATTATTTGGATGTTTAATTTTCAGAAGACTTTTAATTTTTGGCTTCTATAATGTGATTTCACTTTTTTGATGGTAAAGTGGTTTTGTCGTGATGATGTAATTTGCGCCAGAAGAGCTATAGTTGGGTGCTATAGCCTGTAGCAACTAAACCCACTTGGCAACAATGTAGACAAATTTACTCTGAACAAAACCAGTTTACAATACTCGCCTTTGGAGGAGCGGTATAATTTTGATGGCAATTTTGCCAGTAATACTTAGTACTTGGTGTTCATAGAAATGGCACAGTCCACCTGGAAACAGTCGAAAGCCCGCCACAGACCATGCCGGTGTCCTTCGAGCCAGTTGCTCCTTGCGTACCGACCACTTTACCACCCGGCACTCCAGCGTTGTCAACCGCAGTACCTGTTCCGCTAACCAAACCTGTTCAGCCCGCAACTCCGACTCAGTTGCCGAGCCAAGCGCAACCGGTGGTGGCTTCGGTGTCCATCGAATCGAGTCTGGAAAAGAGCGATGGCAGTGAGGATTTCGAAAAGGCATCGGAGAAGTCTCTGGATAGCGTTGAAGAAGCTCCTTTGGCTCAATGTGAGCAAAATAATACTGGTTGATTTGAAAGTTGCGCGATGGTAAATATAATGCCATGGTTATTTTTTTTTAATACAGCGGACAATGTGCCAAAGACGTACGCGACGATGGCCAGCAAGAGTCCAGGAGGGTTGAGTTTTGGTGCAACTACCAATGCCTCGATCCCTGGCGGGATGATGGGTCCACCGAGAGTTGCGCCGGGTCTTCAAGGCACCCAGACGTCTCCGAAGCCAGAAACGAGGCCCGAGAGTGGCGGCAATGCCCCCGGTGGATTCTCGGGTCCTCCCAATATGGGTCTTCAAGCTCGGGTTTCGAGGCCGGCAAGAGGTGGAGGTATCCGTGGCGGAGGAGTGGTCAATAGGTGGTACGTTGAACGTTTCTGTTAAGCGTCCGATAGGTTTTGCGATGATTATGTAATTTGCGCCTGAAGGCAATGCTGGGTGCTATATGCCAATAGCAAACAAACCCGCTTTGATCAGTGTTGAGAATATTGACTGAGCAAACGATTGCGGCATTAACAATTTGGAAAAGGCGCACGTGCGGGGTGGTATAGCGGGTTTTTAATTTCAAGGGAGCAAAACCGAATGGGCGTTGGCCGACAAGGAATGGAGGATGGAATGGACACGGAGAGAAGAAGACCGACGCAAATCTACCCGGACAGCAACCAACTGTTTGTCGGAAACCTGCTTCATGAAATGACGGAAGAAGACTTGAGGGTGCTGTTCTCGAGATTTGGCAACGTTGTCGACGTGAGAATCAACACGAAGCAGTCGGCGAAACCTGTTCCCGTAAGAAAACGTCGTTTGAATTTATTTGGTCAGAGTGTTTGCGATAAACGTTTTGTTATTTATCTTTGTGCCTCTGCAGAGCTTTGGATTTGTTGTCTTCGATGAATCTTCTCCTGTTCAACGTGTGCTCAATGAAAAGGTACGTTCAATTTGTGAATTGTGGATCCACGTACGAGTTATTATACATTATTATTTGCGCAGCCCATCTTCTACAACGATGAACATCGCTTGAACGTAGAGGAAAAGAAGGCTAAACCACGCGATGGCCGCATGGGTATGAACGACATGCGACCGGGATCGGGGCGCGGAGTCGGTCCGGGGCGAGGCATGATGGGCAACCGCGGTGGCCGTGGTGGCATGCAAGGAGGAATGGGCCGTGGAGGCGACAATAGAAGCGGAGGTGGCAGAGGAGCCTCCATAATCCGGCGTTAAATCACCAACCATCACTACCAATCTTTATCCCTATCCTCCAGGTCTCTCCGCAATGGAAGACCTCGACGACAGGGTGATAATTGTTAAAAGCCAGAAAAAAAATATTCACATACCCAAACACTGATCATCAACCAACCAATCCACCATTAAAAACCGAAGTGACCACTTGTACGGGGCAGTCAGTCGTATACTGTTGAGGTCCGTTTGTTTATAATTGATCATTCACGGTCGTTTGTTTTTGGTTTGACACTTAATTTTTATCCTTATATTATAAGACCAGTGCGAATGTTGGTTTACTTTTCTGTGAAGCTTTTCTCATATGGCCTGTTGGACAGTGCGTTGGTGATAATGGTACTTATTATTATCATTGCGAAAATCGGTGTTCTTTTCTGCGTGAAATGTGGCGGATTGATATGTGCGTCGGGGTGTTTTGTCCGAAGGTGATGTGAGACATGCCGTGTGTAAGTTTGTTTTTCTCACGACGCAAATTGTCTTTCTCAATATATACCGTAATTACGTGCTTAACTTAATTAAAATTTGAAATTGCCAAAATGTTTGATATGTATCATTTTTACGGTATAAGATGTTTTTAAGTTATATTATTAGTAATTGTTTTTTGTGGGTGTCCAAGTGCAAAACCTGACGTTTTGATAAGAGGAAATTGGCCAAAATATAGCAACAATCACATGTGTGCATACCTAGATGGCATGTGAGACATTTCATTACATTTACAGTTAACACAGATGGAAGTATTTTAGTCATAAATGTTTGGATGGATACAGGTTATTGTGTGAATTGAGAAAGTTTTATTATTTTTTATTACCCATGAAAGAAATTTTCTGCAAGTGAATTAATTTCTCATGAGTCCAAATGCCATATTTGGGTTGGTCAATCTCCAAATAGAATTTGTTTGTGTAAATATTCAAATCGATAGAAAGATTGATACATTATCTGCTTTGTTAGTAGTTGATTGTGTTATTACAACTGTGTTCAGCATTAAAACTGATGCATGCAAATATTATCAGTTTTCTTGGATTATATAGTGTTTGCCTGCATAATTTCTTGGCTTGCATTTTCGATATGCACTTTATAGCATGTTACAAATGTTCAGTTGGATAATTTTATAGTACTGACTTACAATTTTTTCACATTCGGTTTGTAATTATTTTGAGGCATCCAGTGATCATATTAACCTACAGTTTACATTGAAGACAACATATATGGCTGCCTACACGGATTCAGTTACATTCCACTTTATTTTGATTATTGAAGTATGTGTTGTATGTTTCCAATCTGTGTGCAGGAGGTAAATGGCACCCCGTTTGTCCGGTGCCTGTTCGGTGGCGCCCAGGGACACGTTTTTGGCCCTGGACACCATGGTAAAGCCTGGTTTCCATACAAGCGATTAGCGGAGCGGCAGCGGAAAGCGGCACCGCTACCGCTCCGCAAATCGCTGCCGCTCCTGCACATTTCCATGACAGCGGCAGATGGCCACACCTCCTTCGTCGTCGCTGGACCTCTTGCGTGCGATTGGCCAAAATTAAATTCCCTGATCTTTCTGATGTCGCTAATCTGCGAGTACCGTGTCACAACAAACAAATACTTGCTATTTTATGAAGCTAGAACCATCTAGAACCTTGCTAGAACGACCAAAACTCACACCGCCAATCTTCACGAGATTTTTCCACCAATCCCCGCTCCCGATTACTGATGTTAACTTTTTGCAGCAGCTGTGATTGGCTGGCGAGTAGCGAACCGCCGCTAAATATCTACCCCCGGTAGATAATTGCGGCCAGCGGTAGCGGCATGGAAATAGATCGCCGCTTTCCGCGCCGCTACCGCAAAACGCAGCGGATCCGCTCATATGGAAACCAGGCTTTATAACGGTGACAACGGAATGCGAAGCCCGTCCACTGGGTGTCCCATGCCCACACCGACGCAGCAGCGAAGGTTTCTTGTGTCAAACAGACGCACAGAATCGTTCCTTTTTTATATAGATTTCAAATAGTTTCATTCTTGCTATCTGCAGCTGTGCACTGCTGTACAATAAAACTTTTATTTAAAACTTGAGAACTGGTCAATTACACAGTTGGGAATGAATTGAGAGGTGATGCACATGCAGTTGCTTGCCTTTTCAATATTTTCGATTGACCAAGCAGAGAGGTAAACGTTGATTTGTATTAAACACCGTTTATTAACATGTGATAATGACTTCCAGTAATTACATTGTATCAAGAGTGATCCACTCTTGACTTTATACTATGAAATTTGGCCATATTGAACACCGTTTGCACAATTTCAGGTTTCTCGCTTGTGGAAATGACTTATAACTCGCTGTCATTCAACTTTGAATTGCGGTTTCAACAATAAGTAAGAATTGCGAGGAAAAGTGTTAGCACCAAATTTTTTTCTTTATTTTTGGTCCCTCCGACTCAAAGATCTTTAACAACCTAGGGCACATGGTTGATTTGATGTTGGATGGGCATTCACGGGAACACGACGAGGTGGCACGTGATGAAGGTGTAGACAACATTGTTGGATTTATTACATCTGCAGGGACAATAACAGCAAGCTGGTTGCAGCTTGGGTTGCAGGTGCCATCAGAAGACATGACACCTCCATATGACACCACTAATAACCATCACTGAGATGGGTACATCTTGGGGTACATGCACCGGCTTCCTACAAAAGCTTTCGCTTTAAACGAGAGATTATAATATAATCTCACGGCATATGATACAAAACCAACAAAACTAACCACACTTTCATTTATAGTCTGTGTTTCCTTGGACACCCCATTTGCGTCCTCTTCTGAACCGATTGTTCCGTCCATGCTCACAGAAAATTCCGCGAACGTGGCGGCGAACTCGGCTTCCCAGGGGCGGTAATAATTTCATTGAATTTTTATTGGCTGTTTCCAAGAATAGTTCTGATTGGCTGACATGGCTAGGCAGACAAGCCAAACCGAGCCAAACCCACAGGTGAAATTTTTCAACTCGGTCCTGATTGGCTGATGGATCTTGGATGGATCACCTGCTCTTTAATTTGCCGTACAAAAACAGTGATTTGAATGCAAATGCATCGTTTCCCGTCCGATATCTCCAGCTACGGGCCGTGGGACTTTTTTTACGTTAGACGGCAGGCAATGTTTTATGGTTTGCTTTCAGCAATGGTTTCAGCACCAAAATGGCGTCCAAATTCAAGTTGGCCGGGTCAAGCCGGGTGAAATGGATCAGTCCATTGTGGAAAAAGGCGAGGTCCGGTGCTATTGTGTTTTGGGGCTGGCTTTTAGCGACCGCGTGTGATTTCATGGGAGTTTTTTTTATTACGCTTGGATGACTGACGGTTTACGTCGACAGCGTGAATAGTAATTAGTGGATAGATTGTCGGAAGGCGAAATGCGTTTGGAAGCGAGTGTTGGTAGTTTGACGGGTGCGGAACGGCGATGATGAAAATGCCCGAAGGCGACAAGTTGAACGAGAATTCGTCGTTTGTGGCCAAGTCGGTTCTACTTCGCGGAGGAACCCCGTGGGGATTTCGGATACAAGGGGGCAGGGACACGGGCTATCCTCTTCGTATCTCTCGGGTAAGTAACGCAACTGCAATTAATTAATTTTCTATCCTACCGCAACGTTTTTATTTTTATTTTTTGAAACTATCAATTAACTTTCGGTTTTAATTTCGAAAGTTGAGCAACATATATATTGCTGCGTTGCATATTCACATTCCTTGCTATATTTATCTTAGAAATGTTTCTACTATTGTGTAATTTCCTTTCGGGTCGGAGGACCAGGAGGAATAGGAGACGTTGCGAAAAGTCCAAGACTAAAAATAATCCTAGCACTGGTCATATCTTATATACTGAATAATGACGTCATTTGTTAACATTCACATACTCAAGTGGTATAATAACTATAATTAATCTAAAATAGTGCAATGTAAAAGATGCAATGCAGTATTTTTATTGCTGTTATATTTTCTGTATTGATTTGTCCTTGATTTGTCTAATATAGGACTGTGAAAAGTATGCAATTTTGATAAGAAAAAAGATTTATTGCAATGAAAAATCGACACATTTTTCATGAAATATTTGGAACCATTTATTGATGTAAATCTAAGTTACATGAAATTGTCATAGAATTAACAAAAAAACAACTATTTCACCTAAAAATGTCGTAATTATATTATCAAAAATAGAAAAGATGAACATCCATCATTTTCCCAAAAGTTGAACTCACTTCCGACTCGAGGTGGCGCCAAAAAAAGCGCTGTTGATTATGAACGCTTTTCGAAAAAATTGGGCAAAAATCGTGTTATATTTTATGTTTTATTTAACAATCCGTCAGTTTAAGAATGTATTGATTTTTCCTAACTTTGAGGCGCTTTTATTGTTGGAATTGGATGCAATTTACTTTATTACTGTGCCATATGTCAAACAAAGATGGCGCCCACTCACATTGCGCAACCGTCTGTTTGTGTCTGTTGTATGTAGTGCACAGATGTGTACTTGGAAACGTCACTTCACACGTCATTTAATCAATATACGTATACTATACACCAAGGCTTGAAATAATTTAGTCACCCCAAAATTTACAAATAGGATCATTTAATTACAGTGAAAACCTGTCCATGGTGGAATCTCATGGTCGCATTTTCCACCATTGACAGGTTTTCCTGCATAAGGAGATTTGAAGGAAAAAATCATGTTGTCAATATGGGTCAAAAAAGTAAAATTTTCCACCATAGACTAGTTTCACTGTTTCATGAAAATTCGTAACTCGAATTTGCGTAACTCGGGGACTTGCATTAATAAATTATTGTTTTGTCCTGTTGTTTTATTAGTTTTTTATTCCAATAATTACATTTTAAATAAATTTAAATTGACCGTGTTTATTAATGTTTAGTACATATTGCATTGCCAACTTGCGAAAATGTACAACTTGACGTCCAGGTGGCGCTGCAAAAATCGAAGTTGATAAATCAAATGTCTTGCTATATTTTGTTGTTGTTTTTCCCTGAATATTTTTGCTTTGAACACTGAATCATAATTGTAATTCATCGCATTGCACTGTGGGAATTTATGTAGGACAGCACCTTGTCTGTGTGTCTGGATCAGAATTCAAATATTAGCTTTGAAGTCACGTGATTTTGGTTCGCAAAATGTTTTTTTGTTAAAAGTTAAAAGTATTTACATCCGGGAAACTATTGAGGAAAATGTTGATTGTGTATAGATTTGTTTTTATATTTATTTCAGAATAATTATTATGCCAGTGAGTTAGTTGCTATATAGTGGACTTGAATTTAAGTGTTGCCACGGATTTCCTCGTGTTCTTCCCTCCATTTTGTCCACCATTTTTATGTATTTTTCCTTCTTTTTACACATGCATCTAAAATGAAGGTCGTGTTTTATTTGTATTCTCCGCTTTTATTACGCAATTGTTTGAATAGCATTTCCTGGTATTATGGTCGGTTACGTTTGTACTTTGCATGTACACACTGTATTTAGTAGTATAGTATGTACCGTATTTTTTTTCTTCCCCTACCTGCTTTGATAACAAAATTGTCAAGTACTGGGTTAAATTTCAACTTGATAAAAATGGTGTCGTTGGCACATTATCGACAAAGTCGGTTGCCTAAGTAATATTTATACACTGATCTGATAAAGTGCACTTACATTTGAAGACGTTTTTATGATTGAACTTCTTGAATAAAGTTGATAAGCTTAAAAAATTAAATGGTTTGAACAGTGAAATTAAAATGTTGAATTTTGTTGAACTGTGGGGCTTAATTAGACAATTGTAAATTACTTGTATGTTTCGTTAATTAAATTAAGATACTCCATTTTATACATTCACTAATTTAAAGTGTATATATTTTATAATAATTAAAATGATGTTCAAACTCGTGAATAAAATAGTATTTTCGTGTTGCACTCTGTCTAATAACAGAATTTTAGACACAACATATGTTGCCTATAGTTTATGATTCATAAAAGTATTTGATTATATCTCATAGGCTGTCGTGCAAATGTGTTTAAAATTAATAAATAACAAAAAGATGTTTTCATCCATCACTGAGTTTCATGGACATCCTGCATGAGGAAATGTTGTCTATTATAGTATAGTCGTAAATAAAATATAAAATAAAATAGTAAGTTAATAGCAATCAAGTTTGAGTTTTTTTTTGTCTAATTTATTAAAATTATGTAAAGTAATTATCTAAATTTTAATTAATTATAATAATTGTTGGTTTTAAATTTGTATAACATTTTATGGGACAATTTTTAAAGTCCTGTGTAATTTTTCTAAATGTTTATAATGGGAAACAAGATGTCCTTGTTGAAGTTTTAAATTTCGTTCCTCCTTTTTAATCTGATTAACTTTTGACCGATGACCAGTAAAAATCAACATTAACTTTCTAATGATCCGCCCATTTTTTTTTAATTTTCCTTCTAAAAAATAATGAACAAAGTTGATTTATGTCATATGTCCTTCAGGGTGCTTTACCAAATTGCCTTTTCCTGTTTGCAGTTGTTATGCAATATGGCGGCCAGCCGCCATGACAGGGCGTGTCTACATGTTTTTAATTCGCACCTTTACCTATTTACTTTTGTTGTTTAGGATGGGTTAGGATGTTGGTTGGATACACCCATGAATATTATATTAAAAAATACTTGGACTTATCCAACTTGTGTCCGGTCATTTGTCCACCACAAAAAATAATCCACCATTAAAAACCTTGATTTCTAACTTTTTATACGTGTATTTCCCATTGTTCTGTCTTGTTTTTTTTTGTGTGGAATTAAATGGGTGTGTCTTTTTTATCTTTGAGACTGGAATGGAATTTAGATTTTAAAATTATTCAATAGATTTAACATGTGGAATTTTGTTACATTGGTTTATTTAATTTGTATGGGTTTATTTTGATTTTCTGTAAGAAAAAATGAAGGAAAGGAGGTTTTTATGTTTTTCTTTGAAAGCAATCTGTGTTGTGGAACCGAACCATGGTGAAACGAAAATAGAAGAGTTCAGTGGCCTACAGATGGCGCTTCAGCTAGTGGATTTCTTTCAAAATGACAGGATGCGTTTATTGATATGTAGAGTTGGGCGGATCTAATTATCCAATTTTTTTCCTTCTCGTATGTAACTGAAAATGAAATTGTTTATTATATGTATTTTTCTTTAATTACTTTGTATATACATTTTTTATGGGAAACAATGTTTTTCATATTGTAGTGATTTCTTAAATGTTTCTTTAATTAATAATTACGTAGGAAATTAATTAATGATCACTATTAATTACCTTTATGGATTTTTCAACATGTTAATTGGTAGAAGATGGATTTAATGTTCCTCTTATTTTGATGGTTTCTTAAATGTTTCTTAAATTATTAAGTAATTCATTAATGAGCACTATTCACTAATTACCTTTATTTTATGGCGTAGTAATTTAAACATATAAAATACAAAATGTACAATCCAATTATCGGATATAACAACTATTATTTAAGTTTAAGTGCGATTATAATTAAAGTTGAATTAGTTTTTATTATTTTGAGAAATAATAAAGAATATTTCTGAACTTTTTAAGGAGAAAATAATTTGATTTTGTTTTATTTTTGTGTAATAAATGTTATTGTATAATTAATGTTATTGTATAATTATAAAAATTATATGTAATATTGGGGGACCTTGTGTTAATTGCATATATTAAGTTTCAGGGTTATGAAAAGTAATTTTAGTGACGTTTCTTAAAATTGGGTTACATATTTAGTTATGTATTAGATTTGAAAAATAATTGATTGGGTGTATTGCAGTGAAGCGTTTTGCAGAAAAGGGGAAGCTTTTGAAAACAACAATAAAGTATTTTGGGCTTCAGTGAACCCAATTCGAGCAAATGTTATGCAGATGTTGCACATTTCCGCTTGATACAGAATGCAAAATATCTGTTTTTTTTATTTTTGTTTGTTGTATACCGAATTTTACGATTTTGTCTATTTGTTTATGAGGCCATTTTGCATTCGCTCTTTTCAGTTCATAGCAGTTTACATGGGATCAGTATTTTTTTATGCCACCTGCTTTCTAGTTTTCTTGTGTTGACATATTTTTTCCCCACTGTTTGTTCAAAATACTTGACTATATATTTGGCTTTTTTACTATTTTAAATCGCAAATTAAACAACTTCAGTGAAAGGAAAGACATTGAATAATGTTGATTGTCCTAAAATACAATTGACAGAAAACAATGAAGAATATTTTTTGGTTTTAATGTAATTACCAAATAAGTCAGTGCACATCTGTACATTCAAGGATAAATGTTAACATATGTCGCACAATACTAGTTTTATTAAATTACTAATTAGTAAATAAAATAATTAGTTACAAAGATAAATAAGAAAATATTGTTGTAATAAAATGTAATTAAAAATCACTGTGCTCAATATAATTATGATTAATTAATAATAACGTTAATTGTTCAAATTTGAGGTTAATAATTTGTAAATGTAATACGTAATATGATTTATCATTTCGTTAATGTAATTATTAGCTTGATTTTATTTATGAAGTTCTATAAAATGCGGTTAGTTAGCTGCGCAGCCGAGAGGTGGCGCTTTCGAGCTGTTCAAGCAGCAGTTGTATAAAATATGTCAAGTCCGCTGTGCAGAAAGTTTAGCACTTTTTGTGAAGATATTAAAATGCAGAAAGTAGTATTTTGCAAGAAATCAGTGCAGAATTGTGCAACAAGTTCGGATTTTTCTGTGTAGAAAATACGTTTCAAGACATATCTGCAGCCTTTTTGCACAAAGTAAACACACAATGCAAAAAGATTTGACAAAGTTCTGCAGGATTCTGCATAAAGTTTTGTGCAATTTGGGACTTTTCTGCTGAGAATATGATGACTATAATTTACAGTATTTTGCAAGCAACTGCAAGATTATTTGTGCATAAATTTTGTGCAAGTTGAAGCTTTTGTGCTGGAAATAATTATGCATCAAATGTTTTGCAATCAAGCTTTATTACACAATTACGCATAAAATATTTTACAAGCAAGCTCTGCAGAATTATGTACAATTGTGTGGAATTATTTGAAACATTTTCAGTTAGAAATTTAAATTTTGTAGCAGCTTTCAACACGGAAATTTATCCTTTTGTGCACATTTTTATAGCTATTATTTCTGCATAAAATTCTGCATAATGATATCAATTTGTTTAATTGTTGTCTACGGGATTTGATTTTTATTTGCAGTAATTAATAACTGTACTATGAGTATTCACGATTTGTATTTGCAAAAATGGCTTCCTATTTTGTTAGTCTGACGTATAGGAAGCGGAGATTCACTTGTTTCCAATTAGAGTAATCTTTTGGTCGGCCGTTTATGATGACAGGAAGCGATTTAGTTGGAATTTTGCGCGTTTGAAAAACGGCCGGCGGCGCGCGTGCAGCGGACCAATGAGCTTGAAGCGGGCGAGTCGATTGCGCCGTTGCCAGGGGTGACGGGTTGGAGAGCGAGCCCCATTGGCGAGCGACGCATTTCGGGGCGTTGGCCACAAGCTCTCAACACGCTTCTCTCATCATCATCATCTTCTGATTTGGGGTCGCTCGCAGGTGAGTCGGAAAACATTCCCGCATCACTTTTACGACATCTGCATGAATATCTCGTTACCGTCCTTCACTTTCCAATGCTGCACAATTTGGCCGCCATTTTTCGAATTTATCGCGCATTTAAGCGGCGCCATCGTGCAAAAATACACGGATTTTTGAATGTTTTGCACGTAGAAAATGAGTATACGTTAATTATACGAATGCTTGCACAATTATTTTGCTGAATGAGAGTAGTGCATTGTAAGTAAAATACATTGCATCGTTTATGGATGTAAAAATGAGTTTTTTTAAGTCGTAGGTTTAATGCTTATTGCATGCATGGTAAATATAGCCGAGTTGTAAATTAAGTTATCTATTGGGTTTTATCAATGTCCAGCGTGACAAGTATTTTTAAGTTAGATGTTAGAAAGGTGCGAATGTTGAACGATGTTGGAAAAATACATGGAGAAATAAGACAGAAATTTGTTAACTTGCAATAATGTAGTAGGCTATTTAATTAAAAAGTGTATGAAGATAAATTCTACTAATTCAGTTTGAAGCTAAACTGAAATAGTTTTTTTTAATGAAGCTCAGTTTTTGTTGAGGGACTCGAATATTTTGTTTGAAAAATAAACAGGGAATACTTGGAAATGTAAGATTCTGTAATCACAATTTGTTTAAAAATCCACTTTTTTAGTTAAGATTTGGTAACTTAATTTTGTGTTTTGCAGTTTAATTTTAATATTTTGCTGTTTAATTTTAGTATTTTGCAATACAATTTTAACATTTTGCAATTCATTTTACAATCTTGCAATTAATTTTTATAATTTTTAAATGCACTTTCACTATTTGGCATTGCATTTTGATATTTTGTAATTTAATCTTAAAAATTGGATGCCACAATGATCCTTTTTTTTTATATACACGTCATTTTATGCCGAACCGTTATTATTATTTTTCCTTTTTGGGAAAGGTGTAATAAAACAGTGTCAAGTGGCATCTTGAACACTGCATTGTCTGCTACACGTTTGCCTGGGTGTAAAAGCGATCAATGCCACTTTTTTTCTTCGGTATATAGGGGGGGGGGGGGGAAATGGATGAAAAGGTCAAAGGTCACGTTAGTCCGGCGGATAAAACCGAGGATAAAACTCGATGCGACCCAATTACATTGTGGTGCCTTGCTGGGCTCGTGATGACGTCATCTGGCCCCTCCCCCTTTTCCCCTCCTGCAAATTAGAAACCGGATATGAAAGTTGCACCGGTGCGCATCTCTCCAATTTATCTTGTTCCGGCCCATTGAGAGCAACTAGGGCCGTTCAGTGTTAAGTGTGACGTCATCAGTGAAGAATGTTGATGTTTTTCCGGGTTTTTTTGTTGTTGCATTTTTTGCCTTGAATAGCAGCATTTTGGGGGGGACAATTAAGGAATGCCGGAAGTTATTGCGACCATCGTAAACCGGAAGTCATCGAGAGTGTGTGACTTCCGGGTAATCAATGTGTATAGTACATACATGTATATAATGAAATGGTGACGAGTTAATTGATAGGATAAATTATTCAAATGTGGATTTTTTTGTAAGTTCGATCTGATTTATTAGGGTGAGGTAAACACGGATCGTAGTTCAGCGATCCGCCTGCAGGGCGGCGCTGTGTAATACCAAGGTAATCGAAGGTAATACTCCATAAAGAAACTCGTTCAAAACGAAACACGCTATTATTTGGGAATAAATTGGACGATGTAAAAGAGAATATTACCTTCATTTTGGCAGTAAGAGTTTATCGTAATCTTGGAAGATGGATGCAGGAAAAAATGGCGAATTTCGTGTGCTTTTTTAGAATTACAATGCAAGTCACGTTTTAGAATTTATCTTAAAGGGACAGTCAACCCACCTTGGTCAACCCTAGAAAATTTTTTTTATGACAGATAAAATGCATAAATACAAGCATATCTGTCACTTCAGAATGTGTAAAAACACGATGGTTTACGAGA
>JAQIWR010000430.1:0-21099 GCA_034695945.1 Glomeris hexasticha
TGTCATAACCGGAACCTGTGAGACGCGGACGGAAAGCGGAATTTATTCCCCTTCATACATAGTAACATGCAGTTTTATACTGTGAGAACCGGAAATTCAATGTGAAATTTAAAATTTGATGTAAGAAATTCAAGAAAATGAAGCTATGTGACATAGATTGCGACAACAGGATAATAATTCATCGAGAAGATGTTGTAAAATGTACTTATGATTTAAAATACTATAAGAAAATGAATGGCGAAAATGACTTGTTTGAAAAACCATCTAAAATCCGTTTAAGAATTTTTATCAACTAAAATAAAAACCTGTCTCAAACGGAAAACCTGTCTCAACCAGAAACGTTGTCTGGCCCCATTGGTTTCCGGTTCTGACAGGTTTCACTGTATAAGACAGATCAGCAATTGTAATTGGACTGCACCATTTTTAATCACTGTTACAATTCCACAACAGAAACAACATGGTGTCAGCTAAGTTATTCATCAGCCTATTGGTTGGACTTCAGCTGTTACAAGTTAAAGTTATTTTCCTTCTAACCTGCATTTTGAAACTAGTTGGATTAAAATACTAATGTGTATGAGTATGAGTTGGGATTGTTATATTGCATTACATTACTATATATGTGTGTATTACCAAGAGTGGTATATTACTGAAATTAAATACTCTACCATTCTGACTAGATGGCTCAACTTCTGCGATTTGTGGTGGTGCAGCAAAAACCATGTCGTTTTCTCTCAATTCGGCAATTTTCAAATCCAGCAATATTTCCCGCCATTTTTCCTGGGAAATAGGTGGATCCAACTTGCCGTGCAATTTCTCATATCTCTGTCCAAACTCTGACAATGCAATGCCTTTGTCGTACCAGTTCAACAGTGCCATAACCTTTGGCATCAAATCTGCTGGCACCTCTTGCGGCTATAAAATAAAATATAAATGTTATAATTAACTTTTAATGCGCCCATTTCAAAATTAAGAAAATTACACTTGATATAACCTTTTGAGGTGCTTCTTCTATAACACGTTTATTTGCAGTAGCAGGGGTCAATAATAATTCCCCTCTAACAAAATGGACAGTTACAACATCTCCAATCGACTTGACAAACTGGTTGAAGTTTTGAAACCCCAATCTTTGGTACGGTATTGGTTCCTTGAAAGTGGTATTATATTTATCGAGGAATTGCCAAATTGTTGCCACTGGATTTTCCAGACTTTTCATAACATCCCTGATGTTCTGCTTCACTTTCGACAGCAAACAGCGAGTGTTCTCCATGGTTTACATCTGATTGCAGAATAAATCTTCGACCATGATTCGTGATTTCCGGTGATTTCCGAAAGCCGCTTAATAACCGATACGTACCGATACGTATCGTTTGGCAGTGTTGCCCGCAGCTTACAATTATCCCATTACTTCCTTCAAAACCGTCAAAACCCCATGAAAAACCCTGACCTCGTTAACTTTAAATTTTATTAAGCGTGCATTAATTACTGTTAACAAGAGTTCAAGTTAATTGTCGATGGTGGGTCTTTTATACCAAGTATACGTACGTATTCTTAATATTTTTCGTTGGTTGTCGCAACAGACGTGGGCGTAGTCTTATACACGTGACGTCACTGTTCCGCTTCGAAGTGACAACAACCGAAGGTTATTACAGCTCATTGGTGACAACGAGAGAAAAGTCCATGGGAAATTATATTTACAATTTTTGAATATGATTATTGCGTATGTAAAATTCATCCCAGATTGCAATTCTGAGAAATCGAAGAAAGAACATGGATTCAGCTGTTAATTTAGTGGATGTACGTGAGTAATGAATAAAGAAGCAGCAATTTTAATTGAATTTGATATATGTTTTTCTATCATTTTTATAGGAACATGCTGGTGGAGGTTACGATTCTTCTTTTGAAGCCAGCAGTTCTACTTCAAAAAAGTACAAAAGCAATGAGCTGAATACTGTTTTCACATGCAGTATTCAGCTCATTGAGCATACTATGGGATTTGTTCAATCAATGGTTCAATAAAAGCACTTGTCATTGATATACTTCATAAAATAGCGATTTTATTGAGCAAACTGGTCTAATGATGCGATATATTTATAATTTAGGAATGAAGTGGATAATTTGAGCAAGAAACCAAGAGTGGGTTCCACAAAGAAAGCTACTTCAACTGTATTTAATGAGGAATACAGCAGGTATAATTAAAGCATCACTCTGGACACATATTTTTTAAAAAAAATAATTGATACTGTACATATGTACAGTTATTTTTTGTGATATCAATTTCTTTAAAATATAAGTGTACATGCATTACCATGTTTGAAATTATTTTAGAGAAGAAGGAAGGAAGCAGAGATTTCATCTGCTTGCCTTAGATGCGGTAAGTTGAATTCCAGGGGCAGTTTTCCATGCCATGTATACACATTTTAAAAACAATTACCAAAGAAAAATTATCCATGTTTATATAGTACTCAAGGCACAAGAAAATTATAAACGACTACGTGCTGTATTTCAAAGGCGCTACGAAATTGTTACAGCGAGACAAGTGTGTTGCTGCACGACAAATATTTTTGTCTGAAATATACGCAGTCCCCTCACTTTTTAATAAATATTACAGGAGCAAAGATAAAACAGATTTTGATGTGATTAAAGAAAACCATCGTTTTTTGTGGTCGGAACAGGATTCCGACAACACCTGGGAACAAAGACTGGCTAAAAAGTACTACGACAAACTTTTCAAGGAATACTGCATTGCAAACTTGAGCAAGTACAAAGACGGCAAAGTGGGTTATGATTTGCAATCTTGCAGGTTTTAATTAACTATATTCAATGTAATTTAATAAATGTATCCTCACGATTGGCGTTTTTGAAGATCGCGCTCCGATGGAGAATAGAAAAAGAGGTGATCGACGGCAAAGGACAGTTTATATGCGGAGAACAAAAATGCACTGAAACCGAAAACCTTTGCAGTTGGGAAGTAAACTTCGGCTACGTCGAACATGGGGAAAAGAAAAACGCTTTAGTAAAAATAAGTAAGCTTTTCCTATAAATTTGCTTCTCGGCAACAAAACTTCGCGTTCAAAAAAGTTCTCGTATTCAGGGCTTTGCTCGGATTGCTCCTACAAACTCAATTACCGGCACAAGTAAGCGAACTAAATTGAGAATTTCACTACAACAATGCTAAATATTTGAGCTTCACGTCAACCCGTATTTGCGTTTTACAGGAAAAAAGAAGTTAAACAGAAAAAGAGGACTCGTACGTCAAGCACCGAGTCGGAATCTAAAAAGAGGAAGACTTCTGAAACAAATGAAGAATTGGGACAGGATGTTAATGTATTGCCACCTAAAGAAACGCCTAACCTTGCAGATGAAGCTGAAATTTGGAAAGGTCCTGCCGCGGTTGTTGAAGAGAAATCACGGTTAGTATATCCATCACATTTTTAAAACAAATCGAAGTTAAACAAGACTTTTTTACCCAACAGGAATGAGGAATTTGAAGATTACCTGGAAGATTTGTTTTTATGAAATGCGTCAATAAACGTACAGTCTGTTCTGTACCATGAAAATATTTATTTTAGGAGTAAATAATTTGTCATACTAAACTTACTAGATGTCATCATTGTAAATGTATGCGAATCTTATTGCAACATGGATTCATCACAGTTATCTAAGACAATTTTGGACGAGATTTTTGACATTGAAGCGTTGTATATTTATTTATTTGGTTTCAATTCAGAATGAATTTATTACACCATAATTGCAGTACACTGTACAAAGTCAAATACTGTATAATGAGCAAAATATATAGATATATATCCAATAAAATAATCTGAAATCCAGTTACACTGGTAATAAGAAACTATGGAAAGTTTTAAGCTTACAGGTCCGTAAGCAACGACTGCTACGGTCAGAAATCACTTGGGCATGGGGGCAGATTATTAACACCCAAAACGTTCAATTCGTACATACAGGCAAATATCAAAAATGCAACGTACCAAAATAAAAGGGCGTAGCCTAATGGTTTGTTCAATTTCCATGAACTGCAGTGAGATGCAACCAAGAGGAACACGACAGTCGACAAGAGAGAGATTGTTGAGTATGTTAAACCTGGAAAATGACACCGTCTATGCAAATCACTGAAATAAATCAATTTTTCAACAGGTTATTGAACTGAAAGTAATTGTCAAACCTCTACTTGTTACTATTATTACACTCCCTGGGCTAATGACAGCTGTTTGAAGGAACCATGGCAATCCAAGACACAAAAGGATGTCGAAGACGTTGCTTCCTATGGCATTGGAAACTGCCATGTCACCTTGTCCTTCAAACAGTAATAAATGTCAATTTCCAAATAAGAAAATCCCTTTTCGAAATCATTAAATACCTTGTTTAACAACTGCAACACTCGACATCAAGTCCGGCACGCTAACCCCTGCGGCCAGAAAAGTCAGCCCCATGACCGTGTCGGGTATCCCGAATGTAAATCCTTTTGGAACGGTAAATTCATGTTAATAAATATATAAATTCCACAATAACCAAATAATTTAGCACATTATTCATCTTTACCGATAACTGTTATCATCCATACTAACACGTACGAGAACACGGAGATCCACACGACAGACATGACGAAGGTTAACGAGAACCACTTTCGCCACCGTGCTTGGCGAACATCTGGGATCGTCAAGCAACAAATTAATAACAGGGGCAGAAGTAGAATCCAGTAGATTGTTGCGAGACATCCTTTCGGTCGACGTGTTAACGTGTAGTTGTTTCCTTCATCCGGGCTGTTATTTTCCATTACCTCGGCACATCTTGGCTGCAGGTCATCGTCAGCTGGCGAACCTAACAGGCCTCGTTTTTCCAAATCCATCTGTTGCTTGCATGATAATTTCTGCTTTATCCAACATTCCACTCCAGCATTGAAGCACATAAATGTGCAGTATGCCGCGTATAAAGCGAGGAACAACACAGATTCATACCTGTAATAACAATAATGTTATGTTTCACATATACAATTTACCCAATTTCTTTCTATAGCATCTATTTGTTTTTGTACTACGGTACTACAATTCATACTAGTATCAATTGCTATAACTGATTTAATTAGTTTTACCATGTGACCTGTCCATCGAAAATGACCACAACCATTGCAAAGATGCTGACGAAATAGAAGGCGCAATCCCTGCTCAGTGGCCACCAATTTAAATGCAGTGCCTGAAAATTATAAAATTCCCACCCGATTCAGTAAATTGAACCGTTTCAGACACCTTTCTAAATGAAGTCGTGAACACACCGAGGTGGCCACCAGAGCGCAAACACCAATCACCAACATGATGTTGAACACGGCCGATCCGACGACCGCGCCGATACCTATGTCATCCTGTAAACCAACGATGATCATTTTTACATACATGTTCAGGATAAAAAAATTGCATGGTGTACATTATTGAATGAAACAAACCTTGGTTATAAACACTGCCAAAACGGAAGTGGCAAGTTCAGGTGCCGAGCTTCCCGCGGCCATGAAAGTTGCTCCGGCGACATCGGGTTGCAGGGAAAGAGCTGTCAATTTACATGTATAATAAACGATTACTATATATGGTAATTAAGTAAGTATATATGTGTATGATCTAGATTTTAATGATGTAAAAACCATCAGATAATCTTTCCAAAGCTGGCACGAAGTAATTGTCGCAAACAACAGCCAGTGCAACGAACATGTACAGCGCAATGATGACATGCACCAAGATGGCTCCATGTTTCCTTTGAGTTTCATTAAATAAAAGATGTGGAAATTGCTCAACGGCCGCTGGAGTGCAGTTTCCATCCAGGGACATCATCAAGTGTCGTTGACCATTACTGAAGGTTGAGTAACCTAAATTAGAAAAACCAAATGCATACACAGTTCAGTGATTAATGTTGTTTCCTCAAATGCACATTGAGCATGTTGGATGAAATAAAAAGTTAGAGCTTGCATTGGCTCATTACCATTACAGAAAAGTAATTACATTGATGTGACTGCAGATCCATATCAAAATGTCACGTGTCCATGATGAGCAAACTCCGTTTTAGTTGGGAAATATATGTGCAACACTTTTGAAGCAAAATCGATGTGAATTTTTCCATAACTTTCACAAATCAATACGCTGAATACATGATTGATGATGCAAATAAATGGGAATTATATACATACACAAAATATTACTATATAAATATATGAAACAATATTATATATATATTTATAATGTTTCTTAAATTGAAATTAATTTATAAATTATATATTAATCTAATGTAAATTGTTCAGTTTTCATCTCTTCAATAAAAATCTATAACAAAACAAATAGCCCTCAATTTATGAAGTACATGCACAATTTAAATCTGAAATTGTAAATTCCTTCATTTTGAGATAAATTCAGTGCGCAGAAATTGAGATATATATAATTCAAATACCGCTTAGTTTGACCTTGGTTTGACCTTAGGTTTGACCTTGAACCAACATTTGAATAACCAACCTTATGAATAACAAATTAAATAAATTATTCTGAATTACTTTGAATTCTGCCTTGTCCGTTGTTAAAGCTGGAAAATCGAGCTACAATCAGCACAACTGTTACCAGAATCGGAACCGTGCACCTGTACACACGTGACATTCTTTTGTGTATAACTGTATTAAAAAATATAAGGCATATAAAATGGATCATTTTTTATTGATTAAAATTATTATATAACGCGACCCGTCATATACGTACCAGGTTTGGCCATGGCCATATCCATCTAAAACTCGATCCCAATACAGATATCAATGATAAAAATTTACAATTATATTCATTATAACTGCAATACGGTTGCATCCATAGATTCGTCTATAAACGCACTTTCTACCAACCAAATAAAATTCAGCGGCAATTTATTTACGCAGCTGCGTAATCAGCGTCATCGAGGCATTCGAACATTTTAATGAGCCACTCGGCTTCGACAACCAATCAAAAATGTTGTATCGGTATAAAAAAAGGGTGCCACCAATCAGGTGCGTAAGGCGTGCCCAAAATGTTGTTTCAACTAAAGCGCTCGGACTTCTGGATTTCACTTTGTAACATTGGTCGAGTTACATTTACATTTATGTTGTAAATGTTTGGCCACTGCATCTGTGATGATCGCGTTCACTGTGTGTTTGGGATTTCCACTGCTAGATGGCGCGTGGCTTGTTTGCGTTTCGAGATCGTTTTGAATAAGGCGCGCCACCAAGCAGTGGAAGCCCCAAACACGTCAGTGATGACTCATCAGAGATTGAGTGTCCAAGCCACGGTCCAAGCAAGGAGTTGGTCCAAGCCTTCACAATATGCAGTATTGGGCGACATCACGACACGGCGTCACGTCGTCCTGCTCGCTGTGGTAGTTCCTCAACACTCGTTGGCTGGCGCTGCGTGCTGCATTATTACAAGGCGTGCTAATCATTTTAGTCTGCCGTTGACTATCGACTAAACTAGAGCTAGACTAAACCAGTGGACGTTATCGCTGCGAGTGAGAATTCAATGAATTCGGTGCTCGCGCTTTAATTCCGTTATAATGGGACATCTGCGGTAGAATAGCGATGGATCGTTGGTAACAATCGATTCAAAAGACTACGGTAAGCGTAAAATTTCATCTATTATATTCCCATATCAACAAGAGATCATATAAATTATATAGCTAGATTATTTAAAGCGAATACTCGCAGATTTCTAGACCGTTTCCTTAGCAAATATCGCCATATTTACTGACGAAAATGTCTTTTCTTGGTATTGAAAAAGCATTATTCGATCACCTTGGGGTAAAAAGAATAATTTCTTGTCGCTTTTCCTATTTATACCGGGTTAAAAGGATTTGTCAGCCGGTTCAATCCGAATTTCAGGTCGTACACGCCCTAAATATCCGCAAAATTGTTACATTTTTTATCCCTATTCCAGTTCATATACTTAGAGCTAGTCCAAGCGAAGAGTATGTCAATAATCCAAGAATAATCTAACCTAAAGAAATTTAAGCGCAGAAATAGGCACAAAAAATCCATTTATAGTTCACTTTGATTGGATTTGAAATTTCACATTTACCTAATGGAATTCAAAAATATTGATTAAAATTACATGTGAATTAATTACTTCAATTAGAATTGTAGCAAATTAAGTAATTTTCACTCTAAAGATATAGGCCTATTATTATTTTGATGTAACTAATCTAGAATTTACAGCTTGTAAATTTATTGTTATTCTGTGTATTTCACTGATTCAGTTTTGTACAATATTATTGGATATTGTTTGCCATGTAATAACAGTAGTTGCAGTTCATTTCAGATTTTTTGGTAAATCAATATTAAAAACTATAGTGTATATAAATATTTAATTTTGGAACACACCCAATATAAATACAGTATTTACTCAATGATTTACTTCAGTTTTGCCAATATTTGTTCATTTAATTTCAAGTGCAAACCTTATCGACCAGAATTTCTTGGTATTCCTACTAAATATGGCAGTCATTATGATGTCACTTATCAGTTTTGCGCAGCATACACACAAGATATTCGAGTTGGATGAATTGAGTTTATAGAAATAGATAAAACATATATTAATGTAATTTGAAGCTATGTTGTAACAGCGAAAGCTTATTGTATTATACCACCCATCATCCACTCTTGATTATACCGACAAACTGTTTACTTATTTTTGTATAAGCAAGATCACGTGATCTATGATTATGTACCACATTGAAAAATGAGCGGTTGGGTTGGTTGGTTTGGCAACAATAATTATTGCAGCAGCCCAAATGGAAAAATCATTATTTCTTTTGGCAATCTTACACAATCTGTGACCCTGATAGAAAATAAAAGGAACATGCTGTACTAGATTTATCTTGGCAAAGAATTGTATAAAAAGTTTATAGATATAAGAGATCAAATGATATGTGTAATCATTACATTTTTTGTTACAAGCAAAAATAAATTCGAAAGTTGAAATAACATTTACCCAGAAATCACAGAATTTATCGTAATCCGTCGCGTTGGGGTGTAGTTATCCGATAAAACAGGCCACAATTTTAATATCAATTCTTTTATTGACGAATTACCAAATACTTTATTAACATACTCTTAACAATTCATCTCAGAAAAGCGACCGCGTCCAAGTAACTTTGCACTTCAGCTCAGGGGTACACTCTAAAGGCCAATTCACATTGGTGCGGCAACGCACGCGTTCAAGGTGTGTCATGCGGCAATACGTCCGGCGTCATGTGCGAACCGGTTTGCGGCAAGTTCTTACGTCACCTGGTGCGCTGTGCGTCCGTATTTAAAGGAAATCAAATTTACGTCTTCGCACGGTAGTGTAAATGCTTCCGCTTCACGGTGCGTCATTTGCGGACATGGACGCATGGCGGCGCTGCATATGGGAGCGCACGCCACGCACATGCGTCGCGTTCACGCGATAGTGTGAATCAGGCTTAATGCTGGGCGTCCACTAGACGCGAATGCGACGTACGCCTCGTGTTCGGATTGTGCGCATGCGCAGCATGACGTCACATTCCACCGCTGTACGCCTTCGGTACTTGTGCGAAGCGTACGCGCAGATACTTGTCCATCCTACTTTGGCGGGCGCGGTTGAACCGCAGCCAATCAGAGCCCGCCTGAAGCCCGCCACTGCTTCTGTAATCGGTCAGAGCAGAGTACTGGAATTAGTCCAGAGATGGCGCTTCACAAAAATACGCGATCAACCGCTCCGCTACTGGTGTGTATCAGTACGGCGTTTGGTTGTACGTTTCCTGCCGCGAATGGACTGTACTCAGCGCGTACGGTTTGCGTTCGCGCCTAGTAGACGCCCAGCATAACAGTGACCGCATCCAAGTTGAGACCAAGTACCCAGGGTTCCTAGGGTTCCTCCTCTACTCCTTCGCTGCAACTCCCCGAATTCCTTTTGAGCCCCGGCCTCACTTCTTTTACCTCACTAAGTCCCTGACTTAGCTACCTTTACCATGTGAGTCCCTGTACCTCGAGAGTCCCAGACTCTCTACCTTTTACCACCAGCACCAAGTTACCTCATGAGTCCCAGGCTCACTACTTTAAAGCTGGCTTGCTACACCTTTACCAAGACCTTCAGTCTTCCAACACAGTTCCGGGCAAGCCAGAAATCTCTGCTTTCAACATTCAGTCCCACTTTGGGCCTCTCATCCGAAGCCCGCAGGTCGATCCCACGCCACTTTTTGGGTCCCAGTACTTAACTGCCAACCTTCTACTCTACAGGTTCCCTTGGTACTTGATCTCAAACTTGATTAAACAATTCACTTTTACACTTTGCAAGTCAAAACTTATCTTAAAACGTAGCGGACAGGGTAAACTTTACTCTAGTTATACAGGAAACAACCAAAAACACTCGCACTACTAGTGAACACCAAAAACGACAGGTTTTGGGTCAGACAAACGGTTTTCCCACCACCTAAAAGCGCTCCAACTAAGGGCCTTTAAACTGCTCCAACTCCCAAAAACTAAAACCAACGGAACTAAAATAACCAACTACTACATATACAACAATTGCAGTGATTTTATGTCGTTGACTCAGCATTGGAGAAAAAATAAATGTTATACTGCGTCTCAGTTCAACGTTGCATTAAATCACCCACTTAAACTGTGTTGCCCCCTCCCTGTGGGTGAAAGTCGACAGGTCGGTGCGCGTAATACGGCGAGTCCGATTTCACCCACAGGGAGGGGGCAACACAGCTTAAGTGGGTGATTTAATGCAACGTTGGATTGGGACGAACTATAGCAGACATTGAACTCCATCTTCATACCAAATTTTAGGATTTTAAATGTGGAATTTGTGGTGCTGAAATCGGAAAAATCTCCGCTTTCATGAATTAATTTAGAAAAGCCCATTGCAAAGAAACAGCTGGGCACCCATCCAATTCGCATGCAATTCTGCAGAATGTTTTCTACCATGTAAGTTAAAATAGGACAAAGAACTTTGTGAAAGGTTATTTGCATGCAATTAGCACAACAGTGACAAATATTGCAGAAAAGCATTTGACAATGTGTACACAACAATTAAAGAAAGTAATAAAAAGTCTAATTAAGTTATTTGACATTGGCATAGGTACAGCAGAAATTTCCATCCGATTGTCCTCTGCACTTTCGCATACTGTAGGTATGTCAGCAAGTTTTTGTTATGTTAAAAAAAAATATTGAAAAGAGCAAACAATGCAAAAATTACAATTGATTATCACGTTTTCCCATTATTTTGGAAACGATTCACTTGCATTTCCTGTGGCAAACAATGTCTCTTAATTTTTACAAAGTTAATTGTATTAATTATTCTTTCATATGTTTGCCCTTGGCCAGTTCCTTTTATATTTTCATTATTGTCAGGAATGGACACATAAAAATCTAGTCTAATTAATGGGACTTGGAATTATCCAATTTACTAATGTGTTCATATCTTGCATTGAAGGATTTCATTAATTAATATGTCCTACTTTGATTTTAATTACTAGTGTAATTTGAGTGAAACTTTGCTGCATAGCACTGATTAGGCCTACTATACTTTTCCATTTTGAAATTCCTCAACATTTCTACGATTCATTCCCTGGTTGTAAAATAATGAAATAAACTGACTCACAGATGCCATGCTGCACTGTTGTTGTGTATATTTGAACTTGGCCCACAAGAGGTCACTGTACAGGTGTCAAGATCATGTCTTTGAAGCAAAACATATTCACCTGTCACCTGACCCAATGAAAAGGCAATCAATACTACAATGTCAGCTTTGTGGTTGCATAGCAATCCAACTGTACTTACTTACTATTACGTACATGTGACATGCTGTGAACTCAGAATCTATTTGACGTGTAATTTTTCTTCAACTACTACTTGGATCAATCCAGGAAATACCATTCAATGTTTTGTATAACCATATACTCTTGGTATAACCCTGAAATGTAAAAGAAGAAAAAAACATTACATATATTCTGAAATGTATGCAACAACAAAAAATGATGTTTTGAAATTAATAAATGTTGTTTAGTTGTTTAGTAAGTACATATTTGAACAAAAGTGCACACAATTAATATAATAAATGGTAGCTGCATTGAATGCTGTTTGCTCAGCTTCAATAATGTGGTGTATCGATTCAACGTATACAATGGATGAATGCAGTTTGTGGTTTATTGCACATATATGTATTGGTGTGTGTGCTATTCATGCAGTAAAGATCACATGTGTTATATATATCAGTCCTACAGACCGTTTGCCTTTTGTGGAAGATATGCTTTTAATGCCACACAAGCCAAAATCAATGCGGTCGAAGTTGGTGAAACCTTGGCAACACCATGCAATGTAAGAAAAATATAAATGCATATATTCGATCTAGCTACCCAGTAGAAAATGCTTCTGCAAAATTATGCAAAAAAAATGCGCATAAAATATTCTGCAAAAGTCTGCGAACAATTTTACACAGTGCAAGATTGTGAAGAAAATATGTATCTAAATTTGTAATAAATTGGCAAAATAATGTAACTTGCTGGCAAACTATTTGGCATGCATTTCCTGTGCACATAAAATATTTGGCAGTGAAAGTCTTCTGGATAATTATGTATCATTTGTGCAATTATATTATTTTCTACTCAATTTAGTATAATTACTTTCTGTAGGTTGGAATATACAGTTTTTTTGGGATTTTAATTGGGATAATTAGTTAATTAAATACTGCTGTCATTGCTTAATTTTTCATGTTGAAATTACTTGACAGTTTTACGTTTTCCAGGCATATCCAGGTGAATATTTCACTGCGTAATAAAAATATGTAATTACAAACAAATGTATCATATATTCACAGAATAGGGTTTACTACGTACATTAATTACATTGCCGTCATTAAAAGGACATATAAAGTTTTATTGACAATTGTATTGTTTTCTTCATAGTATATACTTCACAGGCCAGTGATTTTCATGTAGAATATTCCAAACAATGAACATGACAGCAATGATGACAGTAAGAGACTTTTCATGAAGATGGAAAACATTTTATATGCATTCAAATGATAATTCTATAACATATATATTAGGATTTATGAATGAATTACTAATGAAACCCAAATGTACTATTTGAAGAACAACATTAGCGGTAATCATTCATGTCATTTTTCCAATTGAATCTGCTTTCCTTTTGTAAATAATGATTGATCGTAGTGGAAAAAAAAGCTTGCATGCATTTTCGGCAACACTTCACACCATAAAGAATTGAACTATGTTTGAGGAAGTGAGAGAAAATGTATTCAATGCACTGTTTGCGTGATGCGTTTTCTAAAGATTTTCATAATACAGCATAATCCTTTTTCCACGATCATACTATACAGACTTTATAACAGTATTATTTATATCATAAAAAGAAACGTGCGAGTATTTGCAACTGCAGCTGTAACTTGAGCTGTGAATAGTGTCAGGTTTAGATTTTGTACCAGTTACAGCTGCGTGGGGAAGTCGTCAATATTATCTGACAAACCTTGTGTGAAGGAAAAAACTTTA
Source organism: Glomeris hexasticha (assembly GCA_034695945.1). NCBI lineage: Eukaryota > Metazoa > Arthropoda > Diplopoda > Glomerida > Glomeridae > Glomeris > Glomeris hexasticha. The sequence goes on from JAQIWR010000430.1 coordinate 13,534, forward strand.
TATGACGTCATGCATCACGTGCTTTTTTTCCTTTATAATGTTCCAACCCATTATTCTTGTATGTACGTGATGAACCAAACCAAGTAGCTTGTTGCTCTTCCTGCGGAAACAGCAAATACGGTAAAGTAGTATGTATGAAACGTGTATATTTTATATATGTTACAATTCATAACATAATTTGAGAAGGTTTCATACATATAATATCACTCTTGGTAGAATGAGATTGCTAAATGTGAAGGTCATGTTTGAAAGTTCAGCTTGTAATGCAATGACAAGATGTACTTTGGTGACTTTTCTATGCTTGCATGTACTATGTGGATGTATTTCTGTATGACTTACGTTCAACTTACTTCATTTTCTATAATTCTACAATTATATACTTGCAGATGGTGGTGATGGTGATTGAAGCAAGATCGAAGAGATGATCCGTCGCAGCACGGCACGCATCTTGAAGACCGCTGGATGCGTGGTGGTGTTCATGTTCGTGTGGCTTCAACTGTTCATGGTGGGCCTTGGTCATGTACCATCTGCCTTCCTCAAGAGTGTCCAAACGGGCACAGATAGGTCCAAGGAGACGTACTCGCAGTTCCTCCAGCAGGTATCCAACGTGAACGCCACTCCGTGGCCCGGCATGGCCACGGCAATGGGATCGCAGGAAGGCATCTCGTTGGCTTTCTCATCTCAGTACATGACAGTGAATGCCAACAACTTGTCAGAGGTGAAGATGCACATGGCAGAGGTGAATGCTGCTCAACGCGTGATCAACGAAGACAGATTTGGACCCGTCAAAGCCACAACGGTGGTGTTTGTTGTGCAAGTGCACGAAAGGGTACAGTACTTGCAGTCTTTGGTCGAGTCACTGTCAAGGGTGCGTGGCATTGAACAGACACTGATTATATTCAGTCATGATGTGTACGATGTGAAGATTGAGGAGATTGTTCACGGTATTACATTCTGCAAGGTGAGAGAAAAAGAGACTTATACGTGCTGTCATCTATAAAACAACATAATATCAATCCTTACACTTTACATATACATAATAAACTGCATTTAAATAACATTGGCAAATATTGAAACTATGACACAAATAAATACCAACACAAGATTAAAATTGTGTTCAATAAAATAATGAAGTTTTTTTAACAAATTGTTATACATCTCTATTTACGGATTTAAACAATAAATTGTCCCACTTTATGTATCTTATTTATATATTATGCCACTCACAACTCTGTTAGTTGGTATTGTTCCAATTTTCCACGAAAAGCAGTTCACCGTAAATAACCACCTGACATGTTTTATGGATGAAAAGACAATGAATAAAATGTAGCCAACAATAACAACAACTTTTCCTTTTTGTTGTTTTTCAGGTAATGCAAATATTTTATCCGTTCTCAATTCAAATCTTCCCAAAATCGTTTCCTGGTCAAGATGAGAATGATTGCCCGTGGGACGCCAAAAAGGACCGGTAAGTTTTGTATATAACGATAAACTTTTAATTATCGAATAAATTGCCTTATTGAAAATTTGAAACTTATTTTCTTTCTTTACTCGTTCAGCGCAATCACATTGAAGTGCAATAACGCCGAGCATCCAGACCTGTACGGACATTACCGGGAGGCGAAATTTGCCCAAATTAAACACCACTGGTGGTGGAAGGCAAGTTTGATGTCGCATATGATAGCTAAAATGACTACTTTATATTTTCGGGCTTGAAGGTTAACTCCCAATTACTTCCCGAATGGTGGCAATAAACCCTACATAGTGAAAAATTGTTGCGAAAATGGCAATATCACACCTCTGTGGCGGAGCAAGTGTTGACTCACTGTAAATATTGGGGTACCGTAATTTCCATTGATATGACCATGGCAAGACAAAATCACACTTACAAACATAGTGCTGGATTAATAAAAAATCCCATAACAGTATAAGGATTTACGTATTCTTATAGGAAAAAAATTCCATTATTAAAAATGCGTACGATATAATAACCTTACATATAAAAAGCTATACTGCATGGAGTTTTTGTTTTGTTTGTCATCAAACAAGTTTTAAAAATCTTGTTTTGCTGACTACCTGAATGTCCCCGCTGTTTGTGTACTTTGCAAACAATTGCAGAGTTCATTAAACCGGATTTCAAGTTAGTATAATGTACATCATTAAATTAAGCAAATACTAGTGGCAGATTTAAGTTGAGAATATGTTAGTAACCTTTGTTTTTGCATACAAAAGATTATCCGGGTAAAATTTCTCACCATTCTTCTCTGCAGAGCTTCTGCAGCGCGCATAGACATATATTTACATTCAGACTTCACTTCTTTGTTGCAGATTGCCCGAACATTCGAGGGAATCAAAGTCCTCAACAACCACACCGGCTTGTTTGTGTTCCTCGAGGAAGACCATTACGCAGTAGAAGACCTTCTGTGGACGCTACAAAGCGCAGATGCAGTGCGGGCAAAGGATTGCCCCCATTGCAACATCATCAGTTTAGGCACGTACCTCAAGGTGGTCAACTTTGCATATGTCAGCGAAACTAACCGGATGGAAATCTGGCCGTGGATTGCCAGCAAGCACAACATGGGAATGGCGTTCCGCACGGAGACCTGGTTGGAGATAAAAGCTTGCGCTGAGGTTAAATTATAAACGATCTGGTTTTCATCTTCGAGTGATGTCAATGTATATTTTATGTTTTCATTATTTCTTTATAGAATTTCTGTAACTATGATGACTATAATTGGGATTGGTCATTACAACATATTAGCAGCACATGCATGAAGAATAAGCTGACCGCACTGATGGTTAAGGCACCAAGGGTTTTCCACATTGGGCAATGGTTTGTTTGATTAATCCTTGCAGTAACTTGCAAATTTAATGAAACCAAGGTATATTGTGTCCTTGATGAAACTAATGAAACCGTGAAATGTTAACAGCGGTGTACACCACAAAAAGAAGAACTGCGAGGTTATGGCAGAATTAAACAAAGTGCAGAAAATTCTGAGCAAGGCAGGATCGCATCTATTCCCAGCCAAGATGACAATCACGCGCACTCTCAAGAAGACCATCAAACCTCCAAAAGGCAATGGTGGCTGGGGAGATGTTAGAGATCATTGGCTGTGCTTGCACTTACTTAATACTACGTTGTCTGGACTGGAATGAAACACCTCGATCTGGAGTGTGATTGGAAACTGCTGCACAACTCAACTACCTACCTATTGAAAATGGGCAAGTGCATAGTGCCACTTGTTAAATGTTCCAGTTTGATAAATCACCTGGCTATTCGTTATTCTCGGCTGAAGTGTTAGCCATCTGATTATTTATATAAAAGGTCACCATTCTGCTTACTGTCACAATGTTAGTAGATCTGGAGTGCTGTGTACGTGACTTACTTTATGTCAAAACGAGTCATCGAAGTTCGAGTTCAGCTTGAACATTATGCAACATCTATTTTGCAATTTATGAGCCAAACTGCTGTAGATTCAACTTGATCACAATTTTGTTAGTTTATAAAAACTACTTATACGTAACATGTTGACAGGTAAACTTTCGATTTGTCCACTTTCTGTAAAATGAGATAAAATGTGTTTTAATTCTGAGGTAACAGCAGTACACGACTTATTTAGTTATCTGAATTACTCACCCAGTAAAATTGTGAACTAGTAGACGAGATAGACCTTCAAGTAATTGAAATTGGTGATCATAGTTGTTTCACAGGATCTCCATTGCAACCTAAACTCGTGAAATAACTATTACAAGGTTTTATACATTTTAGTTATATTACTGTATTTTTCATTTTTTTACATCTGGAACAACCGACCTGAAAATATATTCTTTTCATCCAAGTTTTGATCATTTTGTTGACACCAAATGCACAATATTCTGTCAGTGTGACTTCCGCACAAAACGTTGTAGAAATTTAGAAATTACAAGCATTAAATCCACTTGCATGCATGCATTTGCGGTCTGCTATACTACTTACTGTTACTATTTTTGTGAAGTTAAATCTAAAATTTAGGATTTCGTGACTCAATTTGAAACTATGTACAGTACAATTTTGCTCAGCTGATACTAAATACATAAATTGCAAGTTTGTATACAAAAACTATTTCCGTTTGCATAAATTATTTTAAGGAATTAGTAATTTAAGGAAAACTCTGCATTAGCAAATGCAGCCTAAGTAGTGACCAAACGCCTGTTCATTACATATGGATGGATGAACGCTTATTTGAATCAGTCTGTAGCACGGATATAATTGATGTCCATAATTTTAATCTGGACTGGTGCTTCGATATACTAGTCACGTGACTTTCCCAGTTTGTACAAGTTTGCTCGATTATTAGTGTCCGGCCATGTAAAAGAAAAATACCGTGACAAAGTAAAAGGTGACCGCGGACATCACAAAGTTGTACCTTTACCAATAAAAAAAGAGCACCTTCTCGCAATTTTACTGCGGTGTCTCACATCTCTACATATTTAAATAATAAAATATTAATGGTAATAATTATAATAATAATAATCTACGGCGTACAAACATCTGCGTGTCAACACGATGTCGAAGATGACATAAGCGTAATCTCTGTACACGCCAACATCGTACAAGAACATAAGTATTATCAAGAGTGGTATTATATATATTTATGTATATATACGTAATGTAACGTAATCCTTAGGAAAAAGATTATTCCTTTTTGCGTTAACCAATAATTTGAGAATTCCGAAGCCGCTATTCGCCAACCAACCAGTCTGGGTTTACTGGTTTACTCGTCACCGGGATGGGATTGCATCCTCTAGGCAGAACAACACTAAGTTAAATGTTTTTTCAATGTGCAAAAAGGACATTTTGTTTGGTTTGTTATTTTATAAGAAACTCCAAGCTGCAAATTGAAAGGATGTGCGATGATTAATTCAATATATATCCAATATAATTAAGAGACTGTAATTCCACCTGTTCTATTTCTATTTGCAAGATTTCCTAACAAGGGCAAGCTGAATAATAACTGCCTCCCAAACACGCGATTCAATCACTGCGTATGGCAAACCAGTAAATGCAATTCAGCCGACACCCAAATTTGTCCATGTGATTATCGGTCTTGCTAATAGCGCAAGCCATTTTACAAAAATATAAAACAGCGTCAAATCATTTCATTGTGCCTATTCCGGTCTATACACATATCATTACGTTTACTCTGTGCAAACATGTGCAAAAGAAACATTAATAACGGCAAACCCCGTGTAATTATAATTATAAAAAGTGTACATTATACACGGTTTATTTCCGCGATACCCTTATTTTTTAAACAGAACTTTTCTGTTTCAAGACATAGATGATACGATTTTGATTCTTTTGAAGGGAAAAATCTGAATATTTTGTACCGAACACAACCAAACGAGAGAAATGTGAAGTTGGTATGTGCAAATATTGGCAACCATCTGCAAATGCAGTTTGTGATTCTGCGCAGAAAGTGCAGAATGAACAACCTTCCTTTAGACCATAGCCCAACTTCCTCAAAACCCCATTTTCTTAACATTTTTGCATACGTTTACGTGCAGTCAGCAATGAAGATAAAATCTTCTAACGTGACGGCTATCAACCCGTCTCAATCTATTGAAGGTTCAGGTTTTCCTCCATCGATTTGGACGTAAAATGTTCCAGTTTTCCTTGCTGAAATTGCACAGAATTCATTGTATCATCTGGGGTAATCGCATCATATCTGCTTAATTAAACCGTGAACATTATGCCTTGTTGGATACATGTGATGCTGAAATTGTTAAATGAATCCAGCAGATACTAATCCTTGGAAGACATTCCAACAACGGTAGTATGGGCATTAGAAATTAGGGCCGGCAAAAAAGAGAATGGTTGGAAACCTAACCGCAGTGTGAAGTCCTCGAAATAAATCCAAGAGGACAGTAAAGTTTCTTATAATTAGCTTCCGCAAGATGGGCTTTGCAGTTTCTCTTCTATCGTTGGACAAGGCATTCTTGCAAATCTGGAAAGTAATCCGAATCTTAATAATCAATACCAAGTCGGGGAATTTGTATTCACCGTCTTACGTGCTGTGATGTTTATTGAAGAAATTCGATGACTACGTTTTCGTCACTCGTCGTCCGAATCGCCATCGCTGGCGTAGTTCTGATTCTGACCGTGCAGATTTGAGGGAGCTCTGATTAAGGGTGGTTGCACGTGACACAATCTCCTATAGTGATTGAGCCACTCTTCAACCATCTGCGCCACCAAAAGTGGCCTTCGTGGAATTTTTTGCTGCGCCACCAGGATACCACCTTCGGTTACGCAGCACTCGAGCCACTGCCGCATGATTTCTTCTTCGCGACCAATCTGACAATAATTTTAAGTACTCAGTTGGAACGTAATAACAACGAATAGAAAATTTTCCGATGTTGTATACTCACTTCGGAATTTGGAAGGAAATGTATGGGCAGCAACTTGCCATCGCTAGTCATAAGTGGCATGAAGGCAACTTGTACATCTTCGTTGCTACCCAAGTCAGCTCCAGCGCAGACATTTTCATCGGAATCGGGTTCCATGGGCACGAGGGCCGAGAAATGCCCTCTCGTATATCCCAGCGCGATCGGAGTTTTCCAACAGAAGCTCTGTTCCCAGAGCAACGGCAGGTAGATGCCTTCACACCAAACAAAAAACCACAATTCATCCAACTTTATTTATACTGAACGATTTATTTACGCGTATACCTTCAAACCGCGCGTATCCGATGGCCTCCCCGCGGAAACTCTTTACAAACTTAACCCCGTATACGATGATGGGACGCCTTAAAATATGCGCAACTGCGAAAACGTGTAGTTGTTCGAGGGATGCTCCCGGTTGGCCCGCAAGACTAAGGAGCAACGACCAATCCTGTTGCCACTGGGATTCATCGAGGGAGAAATGCAGCAATTGCGCCTGCATAGCCTCGTACTCCTTCCATCTTGGGTAAAACCTGTCATTTCTCATTTTACAATCGGTTTCCATTTGAACCCTCTGCTAAACCGAGACGAGGATAAGTGCGTACATTGCCGCGGCTTCGTTGAGACTATCGCTGAGAGCCCTGCGAAGGGTACTCTCGCGATCAAAAACTCCCCATGTGGCCTGAAGCACCGAGTCCAGAAGACAATCCCCGGCTGTTCTGTTCCACAGTGCGTACAATCTGCTTCCAAGACGCTCCGTAAGCTCCAGACTCCAATTGATGATCGGCGACTCAACTTCAAGTTCTGAAACCCCAATATGGAAGGTTATTTCCGGCGGGTGGGGCTGGGGGTGGGGATACGAGGTGGCCAAAAGAGGTAATTGTGACATTATTTAAAATTCATTTTCTCAGCATCTGTGAATGTAAAAATTATAAATGAATTAAACATTATAGAGGGATTGTTGCACTTTATTTTGGCGTTAATGTGATTATTGTGCGATTAGCCAAACTTTTACAAATGATTTTTGAATTTTAAGCAAGAATGGTGTTTTTTAACAGGTTTACAAAAGGGCGTCCGCGACATTTTGGTGCCGCTATTTTGGGGCCGCCATTTTGGAGCCATATATTTTGGTGCAGGACATTTTGG